>VTON01000276.1:0-15641 GCA_009617725.1 Hydropsyche tenuis | reverse complement strand
CGATGAAATCCATGCCCAACAGAGTTTTGTTGTTTGCGTCTGGAAGGGCATGGAATACCAACCGTATCGTGCGGTCTGCCACCGTGACCTCTAGCGTGGTTGACAGCTTCTCGGCGGGTGCTGGTTCCATCCGCCATCATCAGGGTCATCGGGGTCTTCGTAAACTTCTGGTGCTTCTCCTTCAGAAGCTCGTATGTCGTCCTTCCCAGGACGCTGCGTCTCGAGGCCGTGTCTACGAACGCGCGCTCGGCGTCCGGCTATGTTCACGTCTAGCATGGGGCGGCGCGCGGTGACGTCTCGTTTAGCGCCATCTCTTTGTCAACAGCTGCGATTGTGAAGAGTTCCAGCGTTTTCGGGCTGCACGTCCTGCATTTGGCTCGGGTGACTCCTTCCTGGCCGCATCCGTAGCACGCAAAAGAAAACATGACGCGTTTCTTTCGCGGTTGTGTCTGGATGGATTCGGCACTCGGCCGACACGTGACCACTTTGTTGACATGCGCTGCAAATGGCCGCGTCCTCGCAACGGGCGCGGCGTAAAATGGCGGACTGTTTGGTTTCGGTTTCTGCAGCCGGGTATCCTCGCGCCTTTCCGTCAGCGTGGCCTCGACGTCACGAGCCAGCTCCAACAGCGCCTCCATTGACGCTGCCGATTTTGGCGGGATCCGCTCGCGGATTCTCTGGTCCAGCAGCCCCATATACGGTCGCCACGCGCAACTTCGTGCACGTAGTGAAGCTTTATTAAAAAAGGCACCACGCGCTGCACGAAAAAACTGTTTTCTCCTGATGCCCTTGGCGCTGGGCATATATCTTCTGCAGCGTCTGGTCATGCGGCCGCGATCCGAACGTCTCTTCCAGCGATCGGATAGCGTCCGACCATAAGGCGTCGCTGGGCTCCAGCCCACCACGTCGATGCGCGCCCTTTAACAAGATGCCAAGTCCGTCGCGTGCCGCTTCGTCGCTGATTCGCGTAGCCTGCACGTAGTTTCGGACTTCCATGACGAAGGTGTCCACGTCTTCGCCGTCTCCGCTGAATCGGGCCGAACACATGGCCAATGTTGGCGCCAACCGCGCGTTCATCTCCGCGGCGAGCTTCAGCGATTCGGCCATCATGGCCATCGCTTGTTGGAGACCAGCGTCGGCCGATGATGCGGCGTGCGAACTGACCTGTTCCGTGGTCTCGTCCGTCGCCTGATTCCTGGTATTAACAGGCATGTTATTGCCTGTTAAACTCGATCGTCAAGATGTAGAAGACCTGCGCCTACTCGTTGGGCGTCAAATATCGCGGTATACCTTCTCACAACATGTGATCGGTATCGCAGAAGGGTGGGTCGTGGGTAGCAGCGTGCTCTACGTACGACGGTCGGCAGCGGAATCCTTCTCGTCCCGCTCTCGGCAGGAGAACCGTTGTCTTTTTAGGGCTGCCACCCCCGCATGGGGTGGCATGCCCTAACAGGGGTACCAATGGGAAAAGGGGTCGCGTTACAACTATAAAAATCGTTAAATAATATTTTTTATTGATCATATCACTGATTTATTATAATGTTAATGATATTACTTTATCAAAAAAACAGTTCAAAGAACAACAACCTATAGAAAACTTTTGAAATTTTATTTAGTTACTTGATGTAACTAGCTCATAATCAGCTTAACAATATTTATCGTTACTTTGTATTTTTTTGAGCAAATCTTCAACATATTCAGGAATGATATGCAATCTAGATTTATATTACATTTAACTATTTACTATAATCATTCCTGCCAATGTTTCAGTCGCTAGTCTGGATTTTTCATTTGTCCAGATATTGCTAATGGGAAATGTTCGCACTACGTTAGCGTTTGCACTCGGCAAACACAATGGCATTTTATTCAAAAATTTTATATTGTGATGGTGAATATTTCTTTATTTCAACAAATCAAAAATAAATCATCCATTTCTTATCAATTACATCTCTTTCTTTAATAATATAGTTGATTCTGTGTACTTCGTCAAATAACAAATTGTCGTTGATGGAAATGTTGAATTTTTCCTTCATGAATAAAACCATTTTAAGTATTTGATTCCATTCAATAATATCCATTCAAATACATTTATCCATTTTATTTTCATACATTTATTATGCTGAGTCCCATTCACCAAATTTGATTTCAAGGATAAAAAAAAAACACAATTTTTGAGGATATCTGATCTCATTAATAATTTGATGATGAATTTTTCATTGATGAATACCTTTTGCATTGGTGTGATATAATTGAACGAGCATCTGAACTGGAAAAACGCTATTTAAAACTCCAAACTAATTAGCTCAATCAATGATAAAAATAACCAAAATAAAATGTATTTTCAAAAAATCTTTTCCTTAACCTGAATTAATTGATCGTAATACAGTTCATAAAATAAATCCGGTTTGTATCAAAGTATTATATGATGTTTTTTCATTTATTATGTACAATTCGTACAATGACAGCTAATGACAGCTATATGCGAAAAAAATATCGAACGTGTACTGGCTCGTATGTGTTGCCAACTGTTAACAACAAAAAAAACTCATCTGTCAAATCGCTCGATTTTGTTCAATTTACGGTTTGTCTGATCGATGTCAGAGATTGTATTCATTATCTCGTTAATATATGCTATGTCTAGAGATTGTGTATACTGAATCGAGTATCGTACGCTTTCTCTAAAACGTGCAGTCCGCGTATACATTCTCTAGACAATGTATGTATTAACGACGATGAACGCTTTAACTGTAACATATATATATATATAAACCGTTCTATGAATTTATGATTCACATCAAATTCAACCTTATAAGCATCAAATTAAATCATAAGAACTTCAAATGTAATCATTCCAAATTTATTTTCATTATTTTTATGATTTCAAGAAAAATATACATTTGGGGGTAGTTTAGAGGTGATTCATGAAATCTTAAAAAAAATAAAAACAATGAAAATAAATTTGCGATGATCGAACTTGAAGTTTAAAAGGTATAATCTGAAGCCTGAAAGATTGAATTTAAAGAGTAAATATTGTACAAATGATCACATCCGTTTATTGACTTTACTTGTGCGTGTCACTAAACTTCAGTGATCAGTGACCGATTTCAAAATAACAAAACACTGGTGAATAATATCAAAAATGAAAAAAAAATAGATTCAAAATTCAGTATGAAACACGCCACATTTTCATGAAATATTAAAAGAATCACTTGCTCGTTTATTCCGTATGGCTTCATTGTAATCTATCAAACTGGACGCGAAAACTACAACTGATTATCATTTGTGCGCTTTTCAAATTTATAAATTCATATTTCTTATCAATATTATCGCGTAAATTTTATCGACACGTTGATAGATAGGCTTTGAGAGATTCTGTCGTCAGCTCTCATTAATTATTCAAAAAATATGGGAGATGTAGATACTACCAATCAATATGCTGCAGCCTACCCATTTTAAAGAAAAACATTGAAATGGCGGCGAAAACTATTTTTCTAGGGACTGGAAGTATCCGTGGTTAATTCATATATTTTGTATAAATATAATCAAAGATTGCTTAATAAGAAAGCGATGTCGCATCTTGAGTTTGTTGATAAACTCATAAGTCAATTAATCGGAAATCATAGAGGAGGATCAGAAAATATAACAGGAAGACACTCTCTCGATCCAGAACAGAGGTTGGATGGGAAGTTACACATACTTATGCTTATGCAAAAAGATAATAAGGGTCGCGAATGTGTGGTGTGCTCTGATAAAAAACGACGAAAACGGACGATAAATATTTGTAAAACATGTGATGCAAAACCGTCTATGTGTTTGGGAGAATGTTTCGAAAAATATCATACCTTGAAAATATACAAATGATTCGTTTTAATATGATAATAAACATATATAGCGTTGTTAAGTTACATATGTGAATATAATAATTTTTAAAAATTCGTGAAAAAGTGTATAGGCATATTTTTTCAAAAACCCCCTGTACCGGGAGCAGCTTCTTATATTTGCCTTGACGTTCCGCCTTTCTGGGAAGATTCAATTTATGTTTTCGATGTCGTCTTGAGTAAATAACGAATAGAAAAAATAATACTCACTAACAACACAAAAACTGTAACCAATAAATTCTTTGCAGGGGTAGATACTCTTTGAAACACAATGAAAAAGTTATCAATGCATTACGCCCTTGGACGCAGGTAAACAAACGTACAATAGGGTGGTCACGGAAACGTTGTTATAAAGATATTTTGAATGTTTAGTGTAGCACAAACCATATATTTTACGAAATATCTGTCTTTTAATTTACAATAAATGTGTACCTTATAATTTAATGCGATGTAGTGATTATCTTGATTTTAAATAATGTAGTATGGTAGCTTTATTTGAAAAATGTGCATTCGTGTTATTATGGTCACCATAAGCGACAAACAAGCTGTCTCAAAAATTCGTTTAAAATATTTAGTTTTTTAATATATTTTTTTATCCCAGTTTCTGATAAAATAAGGACATTGATTCGATTATATATATGATTTCAAGTTGAAATAACTGAAATTTTAATTTTGAAAAAAAAATTATGATTTTTTTGGCTCCAGAGTAGGCGAACGGTCATGAGAAATTCCAACCAGAGTGCAAAGTGTTAATAACAGTGCTTCGCAACCTTTGTCCTTTCGTGGCTTACGATATCTTCAAAATTTCGTGGCACACCTAGTTAGGGTGACCATATTTTTTCAGGATTTAAAACAGAATTCTGCTCAAAAACAAATAAAAATTGTACCCTTTCCGTTATATTAAAAAAATGTTTTGCAAGTCCGGTAGTGATCATCGTTTGATCAGGACCGAGTTTTGTTTTAATACCGAGTACGAACGCAACAAGCTTATCATAAATAGAACCATAAAACCAAACCTAGAAGTACTTACTTCCAGGCGAACGGAATTCGAAATCGCGCTAAAAAACAAATTCGACGCACTAAAAGAGGATAATATAGATTCCTTAAATTCAGAGATAAATAACATCCTTTGAGACACGGCGAAAATGATTGCTGACATCGCTCTTTCCAAACGCACCAGCAAACTATCGGACACGACGCGTATTTTAATGGATAAATAAAAGAAGTAAAAGCTCCGTTCATGATTCAAGATACAACGATATATACCTATCTATCTATCTATCTATCATCATCATCATTATCATTATCAACATATACATCCAATGCAGGATGAAGTCTTGTCAACTGGCGTTGACAGTTTGGGCGGTACCTTATCACGTGTGCCCACCACGCTTCGATAAGGGGCAGGGAACATAAGAGCCAACTCCTCCCCATGCCAGCAGAGAAAGCTCTCGGACCATTGAAACGCGTATCTATGTGTTTGAATCTGGTCGCTGTTCAGTGAGCATATCGCAATGATAGCCAGTGAGGCAGACGAGACAGAGACTGAACAGATTGCGTCCTGTCTGCCCGCTTTTGATCGCGTGGTCTCCAGCTGAAATCTGATTGTGAGGCTAACCCGATGGCCCTACATGGTCCAGATCTCAGTACAGCACACCTCATCGATCCTCGCCTTTACCAAAGATTTTTGTTTTTGTTTTAGCATTACTATCTGGTCATGCGGTTAGTTATTTGGTTCTTTACTCAGGCAATCCTTCCTCTAACAATAAGCCGGCTCAGGAAGCTGGCATAGAGTGGGGTGTATTTAACAGGTGGGATGGTGGGCTTCCCTTCGAAAATATACAGGGCCGTTGAAAGGGGTGGGAAAGGGGTTAATTCCCAGGGCCGAGCTATTTTGAGGGCCCATTACCGATATTGAATATTTTTGTGTTTCGATACTTTTAAATTTTTTGTTGTTTTTCTGCAGAAGTCGGTTTTTGTAAGAATATTGTTTTTTTGACTTACAAAAAAATTTTTCGAACTTTTTCCCAGAGCCCAAAATTTTGCTCTACGGCCCTGGATATACATTTTTATACAATTGCAATTAAAATAAAATTACTTACATTACTCATTGATTTTATTAAATAAAATGGCAGATAATATAAGTAATGTGTAAATATGTACATCTTAAGTTGTATTGCAAAATGTCAAATATTAAATTAAAAATATATATATCTATCGGAGCACGGAGCACAAAATTCAATTACAAATTTTATTGCTCCGGCTCCGCTCTTGTTCCGGGCAAAAAACGCTACTCCGACTTGTCCGCGCTCCGCTCCAATGCCCTGCTTGTATCAACTGTATGTATTGGATTTTGGTGACTCGCTGTCTTAATCAGGGCTTTGGAGCGGAGCGCGAGCTGGAGCGCGGAGCAGTCGGAGCAGCGTTTTTTTGCCCGGAGCAAAAGCGGAGCCGGAGCAAAAAATTTTTAGAAAATTTTTAGTGCTCCGTGCTCCGATACATATATATTTTTTTAATTTTAATATTTGACATTTTGCATCGTAATGTTTATACATTTAATAAGTATTTACAGATTTTTTAAAAATATTTTGTAATACAAGATCTAAATCAAACTTTGGGACATAACATGTTATGTACCGTGTTTCCCCGAATATAAGCCCTACCGTAAAGTTAAGTTGGCAACCCTGGGTCTGCTCAGAACACAAATATTTCGAACCACTGCTCGTGGGTATATTATGCGTTCGCGTCGCCTGCCAAACGTCACTTTTGACGTTCGCGTATGTAGTTTTCCGTTCGCCGAACCTAACTATAACACCTTGAAAGTTGAACCATATGTTTATGTATTCAATGTAAGTATAAGTATAGTTAGGTAATATCCAACATTTCAAACCAAATTATAAGTACTTTGAATTTTTAATTGCAGACATGAATGCTCAGTCGTCACTTCTTTTCCAATGTCTAGTTGCCGAAAGTGGCAACATATGCACATTCAAACCCAATGTATGTTTATCGAAATGTAGACAATACTTCAAATGTGCTAATTATAAACTATACTTTCACTATACGTGTGCAACAAACAAAATTTTCAACAGAAACAGTCAGAGCCGTAGCAATGATTTTCGCGCCCTTGGCAAATATAAAATTTGGCGCCCCTCCCCCCCCTTTCAGGTATAAAAAAAACAGAAAATTTTTAAATGAAAAAATGCCAATTCAAAATAAAATATTGATTGCATATCATATTTATTGTAAGTATGTAACTGAAAAAAATTCGCGCAGCAGGCAAAATTTTTTTTTCGTTTATCTTTATTTTTATATTACGGAATGATCTCTTGAAAGCCAAAAATATTTAATAACATAAATATAATCTATCAAAAAAAAAAAAAAAATAAATTGGCAAGAAATCATGATGGCTACGTGATAGATCCGAATTTTTTTTGTCAATCTACAAAAGGAAATTAATGGTTCTAATATATTTTTGATAGAATTTTGAAATTATATTTCATTCGTTTCATTTAGTTATTTTTTTTCCAAAAACCAAACCATTCAATATCGTAAAATATTGCATATGCATCTGCAATTGTGATTTACGGAATGGAATTCATTGGAAAAAGTTACGAGCAAACAATGTAATATTTTAAAAAGCATTATTTTATTATTTTAATAACAACCGCCATAAAATCTATGTATAGTTTGCTTTCATACTTTCATAAAGAAAGATGTCGGGAATTTGACCCGTCCGAGTTTCTTTCGAATCTATTATAATTGTAAGCTTTGTTTTTTTCGTTTTTTCGCCCCTCTCATTGTCAGTCTGATGACCAAGGGTCTATTGACGCCCTTGTCCCCTATAGCTATGCTTCTGCAAAATTCGAAACAAACAATACATTCCAAGATGTTTATGATACAAAAAATTTCGGAACTGTTATGCATTGCATTCTTTTGTTAAATTTCCGGTCGTTTTTTTTTCTCAGAACCCATAAAATTGAACCATTAATGACGTCGCTTCGAACAAAATACGCTATTGAAAAAGCTTTTTGGCGTATTTTGAAAACATATAGAATCATTTGTACATCCGTTTTGAAAAATAAAAAATAAATAAATATTTCAGCGCCCTGAAAAATTGCGCGCCCTTGGCGATTGCCCAATTGCCAATGGGTTGCTACGGCTCTGGAAACAGTCCATTCATAGAGTAGTCCTCGCTCACATAAAGTTGTCACTTGCAAAGGAAATTGTTTTTATTAAGATTTACCTTTCAGGTGTAAATTGTTATCATTTATGTATCGATAAAAGGATGACTACTTTGGAACGTTATAGTGAACGTGTGTGTTTTTATTTAACAAACAACCCTTTCACTTATCCAGAAGAATGTTCAAAATACCAATGTTGCCTTTCCGTTTGTTGAGGACTATGGTGCAGTGATAGAATAAAATATTCTAGTCATCCGATCCATACATATAACCAAGTGTAAATCTAGTTGCGATTACCTTTATTAAATCAATAAAAAATAAAAAATATTGATCACATCATTATAATACTTTTTCATTCGCTTCTATTTTATACATTGAGTCATCAAGTATGATGCTTGCAGGAGAAAAGAAAACAATGTTTGTTTATGTTTTATAAATATCCATAAGAAATAGTTTTATTCATCAAAGTATGCACCCATATTGTCAATCCACTTTTACCATTTTAGCGATAGCTTATTCATATTAGTGATGTAAAGTCTTAGTAATCATAATCAAGAGTCAATGCTATCTTAGGATACCTATTCCTCTTTAAAAAGCGATTTTTTGATTTATTCATTTGAGATTATTATAACTGTCTTCATGAAATAATATTTAGATATTAAATAAAAATGCTTCATTTTTTGTATTTTCATTTTTGATGTGTGCAATGCGGAGGACATGCGGAGGAATTTTATAGCCTATAACGATTAGGATAACATGTATCGCAAATAGCAAATCCTCACCATCTGCAATGGTGTTGAAATGCTGGAAAGAAGTGAATTGAAATGAGTATATGAGTATCATCATCATCATCATTATCAACATAGACATCCAATGCAGGATGAAGTCTTGGCAACTTGCGTTGTCAGTTTGGGCGGTACCTTATCACGTGTGCCCACCACGCATTGATAAGGGGCAGGGAACATAAGAGCCAACTCCTCCCCATGCCAGCAGAGAAGGCTCTCGGGCCATCGGGACGCGTATCTATGTGCTTGACTCCGGTCGCTGCTCAGTGAGCATATCGCAATGATAGTCAGTGAGGCAGACGAGGCAGAGACTGAGCAGATTGCGTCCTCTCTGCCTGCTTTTGATCGCGTGGTCTCCGGCTGGCATCTGAGGCTAGCCCGATGGCCCTACATGGTTCAGACCTCAGTACAGCACACCTCATTGGTCTTCGCCTTTACCAAAGATTTTTGTTTTTGTTTTAGCATTACTATCTGGTCATGCGGTTAGCTATTTGGTATTTTACTCAGGCAGTCTTTCCTTTAAGGTGTTATGCATGCTATTCGGAGTCTGTTGTTGGTTATTATTTATGGATAGGTTTAGGATCGACTATGGTTTAGGTAGGGTTGGAACTTCGGTAGTTCGAGTGATGGATTTGAATTTACTTCTCATAAATATTTTTTTTTTTTTTTAGTGTTGTTTTTGCGTGTATTTATTTACCCATTTTTGTACGAAGGGTTCTTTTAGTTCTAGCCATTTTTCCCTATTCTGAGCTACATTCATCCAATTTATCCCACATTCTTTCCTTACTTCATCCATCCATCTCCCTTTCGGACGCCCTTGTTTTCTTTTGCATTCTCTTGGGTACCACTCTAGCATTTCTTTCGTCCATCTCCTGTCGGCCCGTCTAGCTACATGGCCTGCCCATTGCCATCTCAGTTTCATTACCCTCTCTAGAATGTCTGTTACTTTAGTCATACTTCTCACCCATGTGTTTCTCTTCCTATCTTTCCTAGTTATCCCTAACATACATCTCTCCATACTTCTCTGCGTACACCTTAATTTGTTCATCGTTTTTCTGTTCAGGGCCCAAGTTTCACACCCATAAGTTAACACTGGCAGAATGTTTCGGTCGAAAACCTTTCTTTTTAGGCATAGAGGAATTTTAGCTTTAAAAACACCATTCGCTCTTCCAAAGGCACTCCATCCCATTTTCATACGTCTTTCAATCTCTCTTTCTTTCCCCCCTTCCATTCGTATCATTTGTCCTAAGTATGTATATTCTTCTACTGTTTCTAAGTCATTTCCCCCTAGTCTTACGTTCCCCGGCGTGCAGAAGTTGTTGAGCATATATTTCGTTTTTTTCAGGTTCATTGACAGCCCTATTTCCCTGCTAGCTACGTCTAATTCGTTTAATCTGGACTCTAGATCTGATGTATTTGTTGAGATAATGATTATATCGTCCGCGAATCTTAAGTGGCTTAGATATTGGCCGTTAATGTTGATACCTTGTTTCTCCCAGTCTAGACGTTTAAATATCCCTTCTAGTACCGCGTTGAAGAGTTTGGGCGAAATCGTATCCCCCTGTCGGACGCCTTTGTTGATGGCGAATTTACCGGTTTCCTCAAAAAGGCGGACGGATGCCGTTGCTTTCACGTATATAGCAGCTAGTAGGCCTATGTATCTTTTGTCTATTCCCTGATCTTTCAGGGCGTTTAGTACAGCTAATTGACAGACCGAATCAAACGCTTTCTCGTAGTCCACGAACCCGAAGCACAGTGGTAGGCGGTATTCGTTTCCGCGTTCGATTAGTTCGTTGACCACTTGTAGGTGGTCCACTGTGCTAAAGTTGGCACGGAAGCCTGCCTGTTCTAACGGTTGGTTCGAATCTAATTCCCTACTAATTCTTTTTAATATTACTTTTGTGAGCGTCTTGTATACTGTTGAGAGGAGGCTTATCGGGCGGTAGTTTTTAATGTCCTCCTTATCCCCCTTTTTATATATCAAGATGATTGACGCGTTGTTCCATAAATCTGGAATATTTTGTTCTCGGATGCATTTAGTGAACAATTTTGCTAATATATTATACAGAGGTCGGCCTCCGCATTTCATTAGCTCCCCCGTTATATCGTCTTCTCCTGGTGATTTCCCGTTTTTCGACATTTTAATCGCGTATTCTACTTCGCTGGTTAGTATATCCGGCACGTTAGAGAGTGGCTTTAATCTTTCCCGGAAGTTGGTTTGGTTCGCGGAGTTCGATTTGTACAGTTCGGTATAGAATTTTTGGACTATTGTTACGATTTCTCCCCTAATTCGAGTTGTGGTGCCATTTTCCGCTTTTATGGCCAGCATTTTATTTCTACCGATCGCGAGGTCTTGTTTACATTTTTTTAGAGATTGGTTTCTCTCGATAGTTTCGTTGATTTTGGTTGTTATGTATTTCCTTGTGTCACGTCTTTGGCTATTTTTAACTAATTTATTGAGTAGTTCGTAGTGTGATTTATTTTTTAGTCGATCTGTTTCCTCCCTTTCTTGGATGAGTTTCTTTGTCTCATCTGAGGTTCTACTGGGATTCTTGTTCACGACTGTACCGCCTATTTTTTGTCCCGTTTCTACTAGAATGGATCTTATGCTATTGTTAAGATCGTCGAGCCCTAAGTCTTCGTTTAATTTGTCGAACTTATCTTTTAATTGTTTTTCGAATTCGGTTTTCAGATTGTTTAGTTTCATTACGTTTATCTTGTTATTTTTATTTTTGTTACTTGTTAGTTTAACCCGTTCTAGCTGTGTTTTTAGAGTAATTTTAGCTCTGACCATCCGGTGGTCGCTTCCCACGTTTACTTTGTTAATTACGGAGACGTCGTTTACTATATTTTTAGTGTTTGAGAGTATGAAATCTATCTCGTTCCTATCCCCTTTTGGACTTTCCCATGTCCATTTATTCTTTGGATTTTTACGGAAGAATGAATTCATTATTTTTAGTTTGTTATATTCTGCAAATTCCACAAGCCGGCTGCCTCTGTCGTTTCTCTTTCCTATTCCAAAGTTCCCTACCGATTCTTCGCGGTCTGTTTGTGTCCCTACTTTCGCGTTAAAATCGCCCATTATTATTACGTAATGGTGTCGGTTCTCGTTTAGTGCGTCCTGAAGTGATGCGTAGAACTCTTCCAGGTCTTCGTCCGAATGACTCGACGTGGGCGCATACACTTGGAAGATTCGGCATGAGTACCTTTCGGAGATTTTTATTGTTAAGAAGCAAATTCGTTCTCCGATGCCGTCTATTTCGAAAATATGTTTATCAGTATATTTGTTAATTAGAAACCCGACTCCCCCGAATCGTCCGGTGTCCGTACCTCGCCAGTAGAGACAGTTTCCACTTTTGAGGATAATTTGTCTCTCCTCCTTTCTCCTGATTTCGCCTAATCCTATAATATCCCATTTAAAATTTTCTAGCTCGTGTTCTAGTGCAGTGATGCTCGCTTCCGATGAAAGCGTTCTGACGTTGTACGTGCATATGCTCAGCAACCTCTGGCTGCCCACACATTCAATCCCTGGCGTCCTTGTTTTCGTATCCATTGTTTATCTGTTCTTGTCCCAGGTGGAGCAAGACAAATAATGCGAAACTTATGAGGGGTGTTATGTAGTCAGTAACCTAACACGAAAGTTTAAATGACGCTTTTCCGATTTTCATTTATTTATTTATCTATTTTTCATTTATTTATTTATGTAACGAAATTGTTTGTATTCGCGGTAGCTCGTACTCCCGTCGCGCTTGGCGGTTTCGTTTGGGGGGGGGCGGGGGGGGAGATATTTATCGCGAATCGATCAGTTATTTTTTGATTTAGTTTAATTTATACGCGCTAGATTCGCTGTGCGTGCCCTGTTTTGAAGTTGAGTGTTTCCTTGAATGTACAAAAGGGCACGGCACAGTGCAAAAGAGATTTTTCGGAATCGGAGACGAGGAAAAAAAAGTGTCGGTTCTGTTGTTTCGCTTTTGTATGGCAAGTAGGTTTGGCGATCGTTTCGAGAAAATTTACGTCTTCCGAGTTTGCGGACCCAGATGTGTTTAATTTTTATGTATTAATTTATTATATTGGGGATTTAATCGCGTACGTCTCGTTATCGGTTTTCGTTAGTGGTTTTTTTTTTTTTTTTAGGGGTATATGAGTATATTCAATTAAATTTATAAATATTTAAGTATACATTGTTAGAACCCAATGAGAGTTATAAGAAAATAATAAAAATATTGCACATTACTCACCTGATACGAGTGTATAAAACTCTTGCCATGTTCGTTCGATCGCTACAGGATTGACATTGATTCGTTCGTTGATTTACTGCATCGTTTAGAAGATGCTTACCAAAGCCACGATCGGAAGCCTCAAGCCAGGCTTCATGTGTTCCAACAGAATGTTGACTACGAAACACTCGCTAGTATCTCGACAAATACCACCACTGTCGAAAATCCATTGTGTTGTTTTTTTTTTCCGAAGAGTAAAAGGACTCCATACTTCAGCGATCGTGGTATCTTCTTTTCGAATCGTGTAAATAATTGTCTCCATTCGGCGAACGGAAAACTACATACGCGATAAACGTCAAAAGTGACGTTTGGCAGGCCACGCGAACGGCATAATATACCCACGAGCAGTGGTTCGAAATATTTGAGTTCTGAGCAAAGGCCCAGGGTTGCCAACTTAACTTTACGGTAGGGCGAGTATATTCGGGGAAACACGGTATGTCTTTTGATTTTCTAGGTTAAACTATGTTTGCAATTTCTCAGTATTTATTATAGATAAAATAATAATAATTAACGTTGTTTTCGGAAATTTTATGCTGTTTTTAGAATAATTCATGACATATCAACGAAAAAATTTTCGCCTGCGGCGCTTGTCTGTATTATAAATTAATTTAAAACTTTCATAAGTTATCGTTGAAATTCATAAAAAATATATTATTTACATTTGTTTAATTTTTATAATGAGAATTAGTCTTACAATAAGAAAATTTAATAATTACAATAAGACGGTGGGCTGGAGTAAATCTCGTAGTAGACCCTGGCTATACACAACTGGTTTAGATCTTAAGAAATGTATGAAAAAATGAAAAAAATTTCGCCTGCGGCGCAATTTATTGTCTTTTTTTTATATTATATTTCTTATATCTTTATATTATTTAAATTAACGCTTCTATTAGATTTTTCTCTATTCGTAAAATGGGGCTCAAAGTTGAATAGCCTATGGCCTCTTATGGTCTAAATCCGGCCCCGACTATACCACTTTTATAAATTAATATTTTTTTCCCTGTTTTTCTCATTCTCACAGTAATATAATTTATAACAGCCTTTCGGGTAGTTCGCCAATTGTAACCCGCTTATCGGTTACACGGGTGATGCCGTTGCAAATCTCAATTTGTAGATGGCCAGGTGTGAGGACAGGTAGATGATCTCAGGGTTCCAGAAATGAAACCATGGGTTACTCGAGCCGATGACGTAGCTTTTATTAGGCAACTTTTACATTTACAGGTGGATACAAAATAATGTTAAGCTAGGTTATGGTTACGTGAAATTTAATCTTCATACGATGATTAAGTGCGCAGGAGATGACGAGGTGCGAAAATCTAGAATAAGTTTAGAAAAACAATTCTGAATGGATGAGCTGAGGCAGTTCTCATTCTCACAGTTCTCATCCATAGAATAATTCTATTGGTCCTGATAGGCGGGAGCTTTGCCCCAACAGCACAGTCATAACCAGAGAATTTACTTTGAGACAGTCACACGATGTCTGCCGATGTTCGGAAATGGTCCCGTTTATATGGCCGAGCGCTGTGCCCCTTCCTTTCGATTTTCTTGCACGTGTCGATAATTGCCCTTTGTCTTCGACGGGAACAAAGGAGACCTTTCAAGATGGTTGATGAACTTTTTGGGCGTCCTTTTCTATAACCTGGTCCTGAATATTTGGTGTCCCTATTCGATCGACGACCGAATGGCGTGGATTGTTGTAATTCAATCTAAACAGGAGATGTGATGACATCTCTTTTGTACACGATCATACATGGTGTTTTAAATATGATGTCTCTGTTCCACGTCAAATGGTTGGATGTGCTTGATTTCGTCTGGGGACCCGGAACTAATGATGTTGATGACTTTCTTTCGGTTTCTTTGGGTGATAAACCATGTTTTATATACGACGCCGAGAGACCGTTAAGGCCGGGTGCGCTCGCATTTAATAGCTTTGTCGTAAACGTATGCGCGTTAGGGTCTCGATCGAACTTTCTCGATCGATGATTTCTGTTTCTTTTTTGATTGCGAAAAAATTTGCGACGTTACAAATTTATTTTAGTTTGAGATTATATTCTATAAAAAAATTTATAAACGTATGTAATCTAATATGCTATATGCTGTTTTTTCTCTTAATTTTTTTATATGTAGGTATACATGTATTTGGGAAAAAATGGTATACCAATTTTTAATATTTTTATCTTTTTTTCCCCCATTTTCTCTTACCTTTCGGTGAGTTATTATACTCGTATATTATTAGTGTTTAATGGATTTTAAATTATAAGTTAATTCTTTAATAAATTAATTGTAAATAAACACGTTATTTTTTATTTTTACATGAATTTATATATATCAAAAAAAATCAATGAATAGTTTTTTTTTAAAAAAAATTTTTCCAGACGGGCAGGGACGATGGGGGGGGATACTCAGAATTGCCGAGCCCGGGGAAAGCTGGGCCCGAACCAAATTTTTTTTTAAAGTTTTTTCCCGGGCCCTTTTTCCCAAAAAGCCCTGCTTTTTTTAAACCGAGGGGTCATTTTG
>VTON01000275.1:0-21193 GCA_009617725.1 Hydropsyche tenuis | reverse complement strand
CTTTGCAGATCAAGCACCGGGCGCACGCGATGGAAAATCCATCCAAACCGGCCGGACAAACGAATATTACGTCGCGCCACCCCATTGGCCCCGGTCGGCGTGATCACGCCGTGGAACACGCCTTCATGTTATCGACGTGGAAAATCGCTCCAGCCCCTGGCGGCGGGCTGCACCGTGGTTCATAAGCCCGCGGAATTTTCACCGCTCACGCGCGCCTGTTGGTTGAAATTGCCGAAGAAGCAGGCTTCCCAAAGGCGTGTGGAATTTGGTGAATGGCCTTGGGCGAAGAGGCCGGGCAAAGCATTGACCGAGCACCCCGATATTAAAGCCATCGGCTTTGTGGGCGAAAGCCGCACAGGCAGCATGATTATGAAACAAGGTGCTGACACGTTAAAACGCGTTCATTTCGAGTTGGTGGCAAAAACCCGGTTGTCGTTTTTGCCGATGCAGATTTGGAACGCGCGGCTGATGCGGCGGTGTTTATGATTTATTCGCTGAATGGTGAGCGCTGCACATCGTCATCGCGGCTTTTTGTGGAAGCTTCGATTTATGAAAATTTTGCACCATGGTGGCGGATAAGGCCAAGCGCATCAAAGTGGGCCATCCGTTTGATCCTGCCACTGTTATTGGCCCGCTTATCCATCCCGTGCATGAAAAAAAAAGGTTTTGGAATATATCGCAATAGGCCAAATGAAGGTGCAATTGTTGCCGCAGGCGGCACTGTTCGACCGGACCTGGTGGTGGCTGTTATGTATCCCCAACACTTTTCACCAACGCCAATAATAAAATGCGCATTGCCCAAGAGGAAATTTTCGGCCCGTGTTAACGGCCATTCCGTTCAAAGATGAAACTGACGCATTGCGCTTGCCAATGATGTTCAATATGGCCTGACGGGTTATCTCTGGACTTCTGATGTGACCTGCGCTTTCGGTTCAGCGAGCATTTGGAAGCGGGCATGATTTGGGTGAATTCAGAAAATGTGCGCCATTTGCCACGCCTTTTGGCGGCATTTAAAATTCTGGCATTGGCCGCGATGGCGGCGATTGGTCTTTGATTTTTTATGGAAACCAAAAACGTGGCTTTTGCCACAACCCAACACAGCATTCAAAAAACTGGGAGGCTGATCCATGCCCGTTCCACACGCCAATCTCTATCCAGACTTTAATGTTGTGCGCCTGAGCCATGTTGAACTGGTGGTCACTGATTTGGCCAAGTCCAAAGGTTTTTTTTATGCTGACACTTTGGGCCTGCAACTGACGAAAGAAACATCAACCCAGCTCTATTTCCGCGCCATGGAAGAACGTGGGCATCATTGCATTATTCTGACCAAAGGCGATAAGCCAAATGCTCGCGTGTTGGGTTTAAAGTTTATGCAGAACAAGATTTAGACAAAGCCAAAATTTGGTTTGAAGCCAAGGCCGCAAGCCCCAATGGGTAACACGCCCCATCAAGGCCGCACATTGTCACCAGCGATCTTCACGGCATTCCGCTGGAGTTTTATGCCAGCATGGATAAGCTTGCCGAATATCCAACAGTTCATGCTTTATAAAGGCGTGAAACCGTTGCGCATTGATCACTTCAATTGCTTCACGCCCAGCGTTGATGCCTCAGTTGGTTTCTATAATGACATGGGCTTTCGCGTCACCGAATATACCGGAAGACGATGCCTTCTAAAAAACTTTGGGCTGCATGGATGCACCGCAAAGGCGGCGTGCATGATATGGCCTTTACCAATGGTCGCGGGCCTCGTTTGCATCATGTGGCGTTTTTGGGTGCCAACGCCTTTGAATATTATTGATCTTCTCGATTTGATGTCCACCACGGGTTATTTGGCAAACATTGAACGCGGGCCGGGCCGCCATGGAATTTCAATGCCTTCTTCCTTTATATTCGCGACCCTGATGGGCCACCGCATTGAAATCTATTGTTCGGATTATTTAACAGTTGATCCTGATCTTGAACCGATCAAATGGGATTTGAAAGATCCGCAGCGCCAAACGCTTTGGGGCGCTGCTGCGCCAAAATCTTGGTTTGAAGAAGGCACGCAATTTGAAGGCATTGAACCGCGGGACGCGATCCTCAAAGCCCAACCCATCGTTGCGCCCTAATGGACCAACGAAGACTTTCGCCTTCTGGAGTCACAAGGCCGCTGATTGGGGCGCAGATTACCGCGCGTCCTTGCGTGATCTTTCAGTGCGCGCAAAACCAAGCCCGGGAAATCTACAATGCCGTTCCCATCGCAGCGCCTGAAACGTCTGAATCGATGGATGCAATATTCGCCGATTTTGAAAAGATCATTCTGCCCGGCATAACGCATTGGCAACACCCGCGCTTCTTTGCTTACTTTCCATCCAACGCAGCACCCGCCTCAGTCATCGCCGAGCAAATCGTCTCTGCAATGGCGGCACATTGCATGCTGTGGCAAACGTCACCCAACGCAACAGAACTTGAAACCCGCGTGATGGAATGGTTGCGCCAAGCCATCGGCCTGCCTGCAAATTTTCACGGGTGTTATTCAAGATCCAGCATCATCAGCAACATTGCCGGCAACGCTCATCATGCGCGAACGCGCCTTTGCCTGGGCCGGCAATACGCAAGGCCTATTGGTCAAAAAAAAACTTTGCGTTTATTGCTCTGGCCAAGTTCATTCCTCGATTGATCGGGCCATTTGGGTTGCTGGCATTGGTTCCGATAATTTGGTGCGCATCCCGGTTCAAGGGCTTCGCGCATGGATGTAACGCCGCCACTCGAAGCTGCCATTTCATCCGATATTGCAAAAGGGCTTTTGCCCGCAGGCATTATCGCTTGCGTGGGCGGCACCAGCGTGGGTGCCACCGATGCCATTGCCGAGGTTTGTGCCATCGCCAAGCGCCATAAACTCTATGTTCATGTTGATGCCGCTTGGGCGGGCTCTGCCATGATTTGCCCTGAATTCCGGCATTTTGGGCAGGTATTGAAATGGCAGATCCAGTGGTGTTCAATCCGCATAAATGGTTGGGCGCGCAGTTTGATTGTTCTGCGCATTTTGTGCGCGACCCTAAATCATTGGTGCGTATACATTGCCATTCAACCTGAATATCTAAAACCTATGGCCATGATGGCATCATCAATTATTCTGAATGGTCTGTGCCCTTTGGGCCGGCGTTTTCGCGCATTGAAAATTTGGTTTTATTGCGCGCCTATGGATTAGAGAAGGCTTGCGCCAGATGATCCGCAATCATGTGAACTGGTCTGAAAAATTTTGCAAGGCGACTTGCGCTGACAATTTTCAAAATCACCAGCGCGCCCATGTTGTCGCTGTTTTCATTTCGGCATGAACCTGAAGGTGTGGCCGATTTGAATCAACACATGATCAATCTTGGTCAACACGCATCAACAATGATGGTCGCATCTATCTCACGCAAAACAAAATTTGATGGCAAGACTGTCATTCGCTTTCAAGCAGGCTCATTTGATATGACAGAAGCAGATGTTGATATGGCCTTTGATGTAATCGTTGAAACCGCACAAAAGATGAAAGCAACGCGATGAACAACCCAAAATTTATCTCTTTCAATGGCAATCGCTTTGGAATTATCGCAGATGACGGCGTGATCGATTGCACAAAGCATTTTGCGCAATATGCTGATTTGATGGCCGTGGTGAAGTCTGGGCTGCATTGCATCTGCTTGCACAAAAAAGCCAGCGGCATGAAGCCCGATTTTCAAATTGAGTGAAATCACATTTGATATTCCTTTGGCCACGCCCGAAAAAAATAATCTGCGTGGGCGTGAATTTTCCTGATCGCAATGAAGAATATAAAGATGGCAAATGCCGCGCCGCCCAATCCATCACTTTTTCATTCGCTTCCCGCGCTCGTTCACAGGCCACAACCGACCGTTGATACGACCACCTGAATCGCCGCAACTCGACTATGAAGGCGAAATTGCCATCATCATTGGCAAGGGCGGAAGGCGCATTTCTGAAGCTGAATCACTTTCCCATATTGCCGCAATAACACTCTGTAATGAAGGCACAATTCGCGATTGGGTGCGGCATGCCAAATTTAATGTAACCAAGGCAAAATTTTGATCGCTCAGGTTCCATTGGCCCGTGGATTGTTCCGTATACTGATGAATCGCAATTGGCCGACATAAAACTGGAAACACGCGTGAACGGTGAAGTACGCCAACAAGACCGCACATCGCGCATGATATTTTCATTTAGAAAATCATCAACTACATTTCAACCTTCACGACTTTGGTTCCAGGCGACGTGATTGTCTGCGGCACGCCAACGGGGCAGGCGCGCGGTTTGATCCACCCATCTGGTTGAAGCCTGGCGACGTGATTGAAGTTGAAGCGGATGGCATTGGCATTTTGCGCAACACTGTGGCTGATGAGGCTTGAGATGTTGAAGGCAACGAAATTTCGCAAATGCCGCTGTAGTCGCTCGATAAGGCAGAAACAAACCGCGTTCAAATGGGGACTGCTTGTCTTTGAGTCACATCCTGAAGCCACAATGGATGATGCCTATGCCATTCAATCGGCTTGGTGAAGCATAAACTTGCCGCAGGGCGTAAAATCATCGGCTGGAAAATCGGCCTCACGTCAAAGGCCATGCAATCGGCGTTGAATATCGCCACACCAGACTCAGGCGTGCTGTTTGATGATATGTTGTTTGCCGATGGGGCGACCATTCCTCAAAATCGATTTATCCAACCCCGCATCGAAGCGGAAATTGCATTTGTGATGAAGACTGATCTCAAGGGGCCAAACATAACAGCGGAAGATGTTCTGGCGGCGACGGACTATGTAGCTCCGTCTTTGGAAATATTGGACACCCGCATCATGCGCGTTGACCCCGTTACAAAAGAAATCCCGCAACATTGTTTGATACAATTTCAGATAATGCCGCCAATGCCGGCATTGTTTTGGGCAAACAAAGACATAAGGTTCAGGATGTTGATATGCGCTGGGCTGGGG
Source organism: Hydropsyche tenuis (assembly GCA_009617725.1). Taxonomy (NCBI): domain Eukaryota; kingdom Metazoa; phylum Arthropoda; class Insecta; order Trichoptera; family Hydropsychidae; genus Hydropsyche; species Hydropsyche tenuis. Next base: position 16,229 of record VTON01000275.1, on the reverse strand, counting down.
CCATTGTTTTCAAAAAATGGTGAAGTTGAAGAAACAGGCCTGGGTGCCGGCGTGTTGAACGATCCAGCCTTGGGCATTGCGTGGTTTGCCAATCGGTTGGCGCAGTATGGCGATCACATTTCGGCTGGCCAAATGGTTTTATCTGGCTCGTTTATTCGTCCTGTTGAAACAAAACATGGTGATATGATCCATGCCGACTTTGGAAATTTCGGGATCAGTGAGCTGCCGCTTTTAAACCCAACAATTCATCCAGCGCGTCAACGAATGCGTTTTAGGTTTTGAATTCGCTCACATCTTTGGGGGTTATGATGAGTGGTGGGGAGAGGATGATATTGTTCCCCGAAGTGCGCACCATCACGCCCGACTTATATGCGCCATCTTGTACTTTTTGCACAACGTCTTTGGCCGCAGGAGTTTTTTGTCCGATCGGACACCAGCTCAAGGCAACACATCAAACCTTTGCCGCGCGCATCGCCGATCAATTCATGTTTGGTCTTTAAAGCCTGCAATCCATCCAAAGTTCAATGCCCCGCGCCGCCGCATTTTCATTCACCTTCAAACGTTTTGTTTCAGCCAAGTGTTGCTAAAGCCGCGGCCGCACCGACCGGGTGGCCGGAATAAGTATAACCATGACCGATAGAGGCCATGGCAGATTTCGAACTTTCAAAGGCTTCCACCAATTTGCCACTGATCATCACCGCGCCAAATGGATAATAGGCATTGGTAATGGCTTTGGCTGTGCACATCATATCGGGTTGAACGCCCCAAAGGCGCGATCCAGTCCAAGCACCTGTGCGGCCAAAAGCGCAAATCACTTCATCAGCGATCAATAAAATTCCGTGCTTGTCACACACCGCGCGCATCAATGGCATGAATGTTTCATGCGGAACGATAACGCCGCCAGCGCCCAACACAGGTTCCATGATAAAGGCCGCAATCGTGTCAGCACCTTGAAATACGATCTCATCTTCAAACTGTGCCGCAATGCGCTTGGCAATTTCCGCGCCATCTGTTGTGTTAAATGGATTGCGATAATCCCATGGTGCGGGAAGATGAAACACACCGGGCAAGAGTGGTTCATAAGCGCGGCGGAAATTAGAATTTCCGTTCACAGATGCGCCACCAAAAATGCGTGCCGTGATAGCCTTTTTTCAACGCGAAAATTTTTGTGCGTTCAGGTTGACCATTCAGCTTATGATATTGCCGCGCCAAGCCAGCGCTGTTTCAACCGAGTCTGATCCGCCAGACGTGAAGAACGAACGCGTCATGCCATCAGCGGCAAAGAACTCTGCAAGCTCAACCGACAGTTCAATCAATGGCGCATTGCTGGTGCCGCGAAAGGTTGAATAATAGGGCAGGGCATCAAGTTGATCGCGGATCGCCTTCTTCACGGGCTCGCATGAATAACCCAAATTAACGTTCCATAATCCGCCCACCGCATCAAGAACTGCGTGGCCATCGACGTCGGTTATCTCAACGCCTTTTGCGGCAGTGATGATCTGCGGCGGGTTGGCGCGCATGTCGCCTGCATTGGCCATGGCATGCCACATGTGGCGGGCATTATTTTCTTTTAGAAAATTGGCGTTGCGCATTATTTTGCTCCTGCTGGAATGATGCCTTGCGACACCCATTGGTCAAAATCTCAAGCGCCTTGGCCGCAAAGGCAGCGCTGTTAATATGGTCTGGAATTTCATGCAGAGTAATAGGGCGGCTTGATGGCGCTGCGCATTGCTGTCACGAAAGCTTCAAGCCCTTCCGGATCATAAAGTGGTTCGCCCTCTTGATCCCATTGTTGAATGCCCGCTGTTGGCAAAATAAAGGCCACAGGCGCTTTTGATTTTCCAGCTTCGCGGCCAAGCTTTGTGCCGTCTTGCGGCGGCCTTCAACATCTGTGGTGATTGAACCCAGCAAACGGTTATGGGCGCGTGATATGGCCTGTCTGCCCATTTCTCGGGCAAGGGCAACCAAGATGGCAAATCCACCATATCAATGGCACCTGGCGCTACGATTTGCGGAATGCCCATGCGCCCCGCGTTTTCCAAAGCGATCGGCACCTGAAGATGTGGCCAGAATTCCGTTCTCGTGATTGACCACCTCTTTTGCAAACTAAAATCCATCACAGCAACAAAGCCGTTTTGTGAGGCAACCGATTCAAAGGCGCGTCCCGCCCATGCCCGTGGTGTGAAACACCGCCACTTCATAGCCGCGCTTTTCCAATTCAGGTTTTAATGGCACCATATATTGCAAACATGATTTACCGAGAGAGACGATCATCCCGATCATTGGTCTTTTTTTTCATTGCGGTTTGATTGCGGTTTTGGCAGCGCCCACCAGCGCCGCACGCTTGGTTGAGCACGGATTTGCAAATACCATTCAAATGCTGTAAAGCCCCCGCCCGCCCAGAGGATCATCATCAAATCAGTGGAAATGCGATCAGGTGGAATGAGATGCGAAAATGAAATGGTTGAGACGACAAATTTAGGCACGCCAAGCGGCAAAGCCTCGGCCACATCAAAGCCAAATCAGTTGCCCATGGAGCCGCCAAGAATTAACGTAAATCAATCTTGGCTTGATCATAAAGTTGCCGCGCGAGCTTTGTTAATCGCCGCCATTAAAGCCATGGCGGAGTTTTCATCGCCCGAATTGGCAATGGCTTGGTTGGTGGTGTTGATGGCCTTGGCGACATCGTGTTTGGAATAAGCCGTTGGAAATTTAGGATCTCCCAAAACCGAAACATCCATGAAAACAGTAATGCCGCCTGCGTTCTGGATGATAAATCACGCATGAACAGCATTTCGTCTGACTTGGTGTCGCCTGTTCCAATCAGGGGGATGCGGGGCTGTTCAGCCATGAATTATTCCTCGGGCAGAAAATTACTTAACACGTGAACTATCTTGACATGCTATCAAGTTTTTAGCAAAGTTTGTTAAGAAGTCTTGCGCCCGTGCAATGGAGAAATATTTTGTCACAAACAGAAATCAATCGCCTGCGTGAATTGGCAGTGGCAGATCGTGCGCTCTTCATTAATGGCAAGTGGCAAGCTTCGCAAAGTGGAAAACCAGTGATGTGATTTCTCCGATAGATGGAAAAGGTTTTACGAAGATTTCCGAAGGTTCGAGTGCTGATGTTGATGCTGCTGTGAAAGCAGCGCGCGCTATTTGAAAAAAAGGCACATGGTCAAAAGCAGCGCCCGCCGAGCGCAAGCGCGTGATGCATAAAATTGCCGACTTTCTTGAAAAGCATGCGCTGGAATTAGCGGTGCTTGGTGTACGGGACAATGGCACCTGAAATTTCGATGGCGTTAAAGGCCGAGCCAGGAAGCTTTTCTATCAAGGCGCATTGCTGGTGCCAATAAATGTTTAATAATAGGCATTACAAAATATCGCGGATGGCTTTTTTCCAGTCTCGCATGAATTGGGCCAAATTAAATTTCCATAATCCGCCCACTGGTTTAAGAACTGCGTTGGTAAAGTCGGTAAAATCTTTTCCTTTTTAGTGATGATCTTTCGCAATAAATGTTTATGTCGCCCGCATTCCAAACATAATTTGGCGGCATTTTTCCGCAAAAAAATTGGCATTGCGCAAAATTTTACTCCGGCAGGAATGATGCCTCGCATATTGATCAAAAAAATTCGCGCCTTGGCCGCAGTGCCGGGCTGTTGATATGGTCTGGAATTTCATGCAGCGTGATGGGTGGCTTATCGCTAGATCGCAGCCACAAAAGCGTTGAGCCCTTTCCGGATCGTGCAACGGCTCAAAATATTGATTTGAATTTTCGTATAAAGGATTCTTCCAATAAATGTTTATCGTAGATTACAAACATAATTTGCTTTTTTCCGCAATAAATTGGGCCAAAATATTAATTTGAATTTTTCGCATATTCGGTTAAATTTCGGGCCTTGGTAAAAGTTTTTTAAAAATCTTTTCTAAAAGGATTCTTCCAATAAATGTTTATCGTAGATTACAAACATAATTTGCTTTTTTCCGCAATAAATTGGGCCAAAATATTAATTTGAATTTTTCGCATATTCGGTTAAATTTCGGGCCTTGGTAAAAGTTTTTTAAAAATCTTTTCTATGAGGATTCTTCCAATAAATGTTTATCGTAGATTACAAAAAATAATTAGCTTTTTTCCGCAATTAATTGGGCCAAAATATTTATTTGAATTTTTCGCATATTCGGTTAAATTTCGGGCCTTGGTAAAAGTTTTTAAAAATCTTTTCTATGAGGATTCTTCCAATAAATGTTTATCGTAGATTACAAAAATAATTAGCTTTTTTCCGCAATTATTTGCGCCAAAATATTTATTGGAATTTTTCGCATATTCGGATAAATTTCGGGCCTTGGTAAAAGTTTTTTAAAAATCTTTTCTATGAGGATTCTTCCAATAAATGTTTATCGTAGATTACAAAATAATTAGCTTTTTTCCGCAATTAAATTGGGCCAAAATATTTATTTGAAATTTTTCGCATATTCGGTTAAATTTCGGGCCTTGGTAAAAAAGTTTTTAAAAAATCTTTTCTATGAGGATTCTTCCAATAAATGTTTATCGTAGATTACAAAAATAATTAGCTTTTTTCCGCAATAAATTGGGCCAAAATATTAATTTGAATTTTTTGCATATTCGGTTAAATTTCGGGCCTTGGTAAAAGTTTTTAAAAAAATCTTTTCTATGAGGATTCTTCCAATAAATGTTTATCGTAGATTACAAAATAATTAGCTTTTTTCCGCAATAAATTGGGCCAAAATATTTATTTGAAATTTTTTCGCATATTCGGTTAAATTTCGGGCCTTGGTAAAAGTTTTTTAAAAATCTTTTCTATGAGGATTCTTCCAATAAATGTTTATCGTAGATTACAAAAATAATTAGCTTTTTTCCGCAATTATTTGCGCCGAAATATTTATTGGAATTTTTTCGCATATTCGGATAAATCTCGGGACCTCGGGAAAAGTTTTTATAAATCTTTTCTATAAGGATTCTTCCAATAAATGTTTATCGTAGATTACAAAAATAATTAGCTTTTTTCCGCAATAAATTGGGCCAAAATATTAATTTGAATTTTTCGCATATTCGGTTAAATTTCGGGCCTTGGTAAAAGTTTTTAAAAAATCTTTTCTATGAGGATTCTTCCAATAAATGTTTATCGTAGATTACAAAAATAATGAGCTTTTTTCCGCAATTATTTGCGCCAAAATATTTATTTGAATTTTTCGCATATTCGGTTAAATTTCGGGCCTTGGTAAAAGTTTTTTAAAAATCTTTTCTATAAGGATTCTTCCAATAAATGTTTATCGTAGATTACAAACATAATTTGCTTTTTTCCGCAATAAATTGGGCCAAAATATTAATTTGAATTTTTCGCATATTCGGTTAAATTTCGGGCCTTGGTAAAAGTTTTTTAAAAATCTTTTCTATGAGGATTCTTCCAATAAATGTTTATCGTAGATTACAAAAATAATTAGCTTTTTTCCGCAATTATTTGCGCCAAAATATTTATTGGAAATTTTTCGCATATTCGGTTAAATTTCGGGCCTTGGTAAAAGTTTTTTAAAAATCTTTTCTATGAGGATTCTTCCAATAAATGTTTATCGTAGATTACAAAAATAATTAGCTTTTTTTCCGCAATAAATTGGGCCAAAATATTAATTTGAATTTTTCGCATATTCGGTTAAATTTCGGGCCTTGGTAAAAGTTTTTTAAAAATCTTTTCTATGAAGATTCTTCCAATAAATGTTTATCGTAGATTACAAAAATAATTAGCTTTTTTCCGCAATAAATTGGGCCAAAATATTAATTTGAATTTTTCGCATATTCGGTTAAATTTCGGGCCTTGGTAAAAGTTTTTTAAAAATCTTTTCTATGAGGATTCTTCCAATAAATGTTTATCGTAGATTACAAAAATAATTTGCTTTTTTTTCGCAATAAATTGGGCCAAAATATTAATTTGAATTTTTTTCGCATATTCGGTTAAATTTCGGGCCTTGGTAAAAGTTTTTTAAAAAAATCTTTTCTATGAGGATTCTTCCAATAAATGTTTATCGTAGATTACAAAAATAATTAGCTTTTTTCCGCAATTAAATTGGGCCAAAATATTTATTTGAATTTTTTCGCATATTCGGTTAAATTTCGGGACCTTGGGAAAAGTTTTTAAAATCTTTTCTATGAGGATTCTTCCAATAAATGTTTATCGTAGATTACAAAAATAATTAGCTTTTTTCCGCAATTATTTGGGCCAAAATATTTATTTGAAAATTTTCGCATATTCGGTTAAATTTCGGGACCTTGGTAAAAGTTTTTAAAAATCTTTTCTATGAGGATTCTTCCAATAAATGTTTATCGTAGATTACAAAATAATTAGCTTTTTTTCCGCAATAAATTGGGCCAAAATATTAATTTGAATTTTTCGCATATTCGGTTAAATTTCGGGCCTTGGTAAAAGTTTTTTAAAAATCTTTTCTATGAGGATTCTTCCAATAAATGTTTATCGTAGATTACAAAAATAATTAGCTTTTTTCCGCAATTATTTGGGCCAAAATATTTATTGGAAATTTTTTCGCATATTCGGTTAAATCTCGGGACCTTGGGAAAAGTTTTTAAAAAATCTTTTCTATAAGGATTCTTCCAATAAATGTTTATCGTAGATTACAAAAATAATTAGCTTTTTTCCGCAATAAATTGGGCCAAAATATTAATTTGAATTTTTTCGCATATTCGGTTAAATTTCGGGCCTTGGTAAAAGTTTTTAAAAATCTTTTCTATGAGGATTCTTCCAATAAATGTTTATCGTAGATTACAAAAAATAATTAGCTTTTTTCCGCAATAAATTGGGCCAAAATATTAATTTGAATTTTTTTCGCATATTCGGTTAAATTTCGGGCCTTGGGAAAAGTTTTTAAAAAAAATCTTTTCTATGAGGATTCTTCCAATAAATGTTTATCGTAGATTACAAAAATAATTAGCTTTTTTCCGCAATTATTTGCGCCAAAATATTTATTTGAATTTTTCGCATATTCGGTTAAATTTCGGGCCTTGGTAAAAGTTTTTTAAAAATCTTTTCTATGAGGATTCTTCCAATAAATGTTTATCGTAGATTACAAAAATAATTTGCTTTTTTCCGCAATAAATTGGGCCAAAATATTAATTTGAATTTTTCGCATATTCGGTTAAATTTCGGGCCTTGGTAAAAGTTTTTAAAAAATCTTTTCTATGAGGATTCTTCCAATAAATGTTTATCGTAGATTACAAAAATAATTAGCTTTTTTTTTTTTCGCAATAAATTGGGCCAAAATATTTATTTGAATTTTTTTTTTTCCGCATATTCGGTTAAATTTCGGGCCTTGGTAAAAGTTTTTTAAAAATCTTTTCTATGAGGATTCTTCCAATAAATGTTTATCGTAGATTACAAAAATAATTAGCTTTTTTCCGCAATTAATTGCGCCAAAATATTTATTGGAAATTTTTCGCATATTCGGTTAAATTTCGGGCCTTGGTAAAAGTTTTTAAAAATCTTTTCTATGAGGATTCTTCCAATAAATGTTTATCGTAGATTACAAAAATAATTAGCTTTTTTTTTCGCAATAAATTGGGCCAAAATATTAATTTGAATTTTTTCGCATATTCGGTTAAATTTCGGGCCTTGGTAAAAGTTTTTTAAAAAATCTTTTCTATGAGGATTCTTCCAATAAATGTTTATCGTAGATTACAAAAATAATTAGCTTTTTTCCGCAATTATTTGGGCCAAAATATTTATTTGAAATTTTTCGCATATTCGGATAAATTTCGGGACCTTGGGGAAAAAGTTTTTTAAAAATCTTTTCTATGAGGATTCTTCCAATAAATGTTTATCGTAGATTACAAAAATAATTTGCTTTTTTTCCGCAATAAATTGGGCCAAAATATTAATTTGAATTTTTTCGCATATTCGGTTAAATTTCGGGCCTTGGTAAAAGTTTTTAAAAAATCTTTTCTATGAGGATTCTTCCAATAAATGTTTATCGTAGATTACAAAAATAATTAGCTTTTTTCCGCAATAAATTGGGCCAAAATATTAATTTGAATTTTTCGCATATTCGGTTAAATTTCGGGCCTTGGGAAAAGTTTTTTAAAAATCTTTTCTATGAGGATTCTTCCAATAAATGTTTATCGTAGATTACAAAAATAATTAGCTTTTTTCCGCAATAAATTGGGCCAAAATATTAATTTGAATTTTTCGCATATTCGGTTAAATTTCGGGCCTTGGTAAAAGTTTTTAAAAAATCTTTTCTATGAGGATTCTTCCAATAAATGTTTATCGTAGATTACAAAAATAATTAGCTTTTTTCCGCAATTATTTGCGCCAAAATATTTATTGAAATTTTTTGCATATTCGGTAAATCTCGGGCCTTGGGAAAAAGTTTTTAAAAATCTTTTCTATAAGGATTCTTCCAATAAATGTTTATCGTAGATTACAAAAATAATTAGCTTTTTTTTCCGCAATAAATTGGGCCAAAATATTAATTTGAATTTTTTCGCATATTCGGTTAAATTTCGGGCCTTGGTAAAAGTTTTTAAAAATCTTTTCTATGAGGATTCTTCCAATAAATGTTTATCGTAGATTACAAAAAATAATTAGCTTTTTTCCGCAATTATTTGGGCCAAAATATTTATTTGAAATTTTTTTCGCATATTCGGTTAAATTTCGGGACCTTGGTAAAAAAAGTTTTAAAAAATCTTTTCTATAAGGATTCTTCCAATAAATGTTTATCGTAGATTACAAAAATAATTAGCTTTTTTCCGCAATAAATTGGGCCAAAATATTAATTTGAATTTTTTTGCATATTCGGTTAAATTTCGGGCCTTGGTAAAAGTTTTTAAAAAAATCTTTTCTATGAGGATTCTTCCAATAAATGTTTATCGTAGATTACAAAAATAATTAGCTTTTTTCCGCAATTAATTGCGCCAAAATATTTATTTGAATTTTTTCGCATATTCGGTTAAATTTCGGGCCTTGGGAAAGTTTTTAAAAAATCTTTTCTATGAGGATTCTTCCAATAAATGTTTATCGTAGATTACAAAAATAATTAGCTTTTTTTCCGCAATAAATTGGGCCAAAATATTAATTTGAATTTTTCGCATATTCGGTTAAATTTCGGGCCTTGGTAAAAGTTTTTTAAAAAATCTTTTCTATGAGGATTCTTCCAATAAATGTTTATCGTAGATTACAAAATAATTAGCTTTTTTCCGCAATTATTTGGGCCAAAATATTTATTTGAATTTTTCGCATATTCGGTTAAATTTCGGGACCTTGGGAAAAGTTTTTAAAAAAATCTTTTCTATGAGGATTCTTCCAATAAATGTTTATCGTAGATTACAAAAATAATTAGCTTTTTTTCCGCAATAAATTGGGCCAAAATATTAATTTGAATTTTTTTCGCATATTCGGTTAAATTTCGGGCCTTGGTAAAAAGTTTTTAAAAATCTTTTCTATGAGGATTCTTCCAATAAATGTTTATCGTAGATTACAAAAATAAAAGCTTTTTTTCCGCAATTATTTGCGCCAAAATATTTATTTGAATTTTTTCGCATATTCGGTTAAATTTCGGGACCTTGGGAAAAGTTTTTTAAAAATCTTTTCTATAAGGATTCTTCCAATAAATGTTTATCGTAGATTACAAAAATAATTAGCTTTTTTTCCGCAATAAATTGGGCCAAAATATTAATTTGAATTTTTTCGCATATTCGGTTAAATTTCGGGCCTTGGTAAAAGTTTTTAAAAAATCTTTTCTATGAGGATTCTTCCAATAAATGTTTATCGTAGATTACAAAAATAATTAGCTTTTTTCCGCAATATTTTGCGCCAAAATATTTATTTGAAATTTTTCGCATATTCGGTTAAATTTCGGGCCTTGGTAAAAGTTTTTTAAAAATCTTTTCTATGAGGATTCTTCCAATAAATGTTTATCGTAGATTACAAAAATAATTAGCTTTTTTTTCCGCAATTAATTGGGCCAAAATATTTTATTTGAATTTTTTCGCATATTCGGTTAAATTTCGGGCCTTGGTAAAAGTTTTTTAAAAATCTTTTCTATGAGGATTCTTCCAATAAATGTTTATCGTAGATTACAAAAAATAATTAGCTTTTTTTCCGCAATTATTTGGGCCAAAATATTTATTTGAATTTTTTTCGCATATTCGGTTAAATTTCGGGACCTTGGGAAAAGTTTTTAAAAATCTTTTCTATAAGGATTCTTCCAATAAATGTTTATCGTAGATTACAAAAATAATTAGCTTTTTTCCGCAATAAATTGGGCCAAAATATTTATTTGAATTTTTTCGCATATTCGGTTAAATTTCGGGCCTTGGTAAAAGTTTTTTTTAAAATCTTTTCTATGAGGATTCTTCCAATAAATGTTTATCGTAGATTACAAAAAATAATTAGCTTTTTTTCCGCAATAAATTGGGCCAAAATATTAATTTGAATTTTTTCGCATATTCGGTTAAATTTCGGGCCTTGGTAAAAGTTTTTTTAAAATCTTTTCTATGAGGATTCTTCCAATAAATGTTTATCGTAGATTACAAAAATAATTAGCTTTTTTCCGCAATAAATTGGGCCAAAATATTTATTTGAATTTTTTCGCATATTCGGTTAAATTTCGGGCCTTGGTAAAAGTTTTTTAAAAAATTTTTCTATGAGGATTCTTCCAATAAATGTTTATCGTAGATTACAAAAAATAATTAGCTTTTTTTCCGCAATTATTTGCGCCAAAATATTTATTTGAATTTTTTCGCATATTCGGTTAAATTTCGGGACCTTGGGAAAAGTTTTTAAAAATCTTTTCTATAAGGATTCTTCCAATAAATGTTTATCGTAGATTACAAAAAATAATAATTTTTTTTTTCCGCAATAAATTGGGCCAAAATATTAATTTGAATTTTTTTGCATATTCGGTTAAATTTCGGGCCTTGGTAAAAAGTTTTTTAAAAATCTTTTCTATGAGGATTCTTCCAATAAATGTTTATCGTAGATTACAAAAATAATTAGCTTTTTTTTCCGCAATAAATTGGGCCAAAATATTTAATTTGAATTTTTTCGCATATTCGGTTAAATTTCGGGCCTTGGGAAAAGTTTTTAAAAAAATCTTTTCTATGAGGATTCTTCCAATAAATGTTTATCGTAGATTACAAAAAAATAATTAGCTTTTTTCCGCAATAAATTGGGCCAAAATATTAATTTGAATTTTTCGCATATTCGGTTAAATTTCGGGCCTTGGTAAAAGTTTTTTAAAAATCTTTTCTAAAAGGATTCTTCCAATAAATGTTTATCGTAGATTACAAAAATAATTAGCTTTTTTCCGCAATAAATTGGGCCAAAATATTAATTTGAATTTTTCGCATATTCGGTTAAATTTCGGGCCTTGGTAAAAGTTTTTTAAAAATCTTTTCTATGAGGATTCTTCCAATAAATGTTTATCGTAGATTACAAAAAATAATTTTTTTTTTCCGCAATTATTTGGGCCAAAATATTTTTTTGAATTTTTCGCATATTCGGTTAAATTTCGGCCCTTGGTAAAAGTTTTTTTTAAAAATCTTTTCTATGAGGATTCTTCCAATAAATGTTTATCGTAGATTACAAAAATAATTAGCTTTTTCCGCAATTAATTTGGGCCAAAATATTTATTTGAAATTTTTCGCATATTCGGTTAAATTTCGGGCCTTGGGAAAAGTTTTTAAAAATCTTTTCTATGAGGATTCTTCCAATAAATGTTTATCGTAGATTACAAAAATAATTAGCTTTTTTCCGCAATAAATTGGGCCAAAATATTTATTTGAATTTTTTTCGCATATTCGGTTAAATTTCGGGACCTTGGTAAAAGTTTTTTAAAAAATTTTTCTATGAGGATTCTTCCAATAAATGTTTATCGTAGATTACAAAAATAATTAGCTTTTTTTCCCGCAATAAATTTGCGCCAAAATATTTATTTGAAATTTTTCGCATATTCGGTTAAATTTCGGGCCTTGGAAAAAGTTTTTAAAAATCTTTTCTATGAGGATTCTTCCAATAAATGTTTATCGTAGATTACAAAAATAATTTGCTTTTTTCCGCAATTAATTGGGCCAAAATATTACTTTGAATTTTTCGCATATTCGGATAAATTTCGGGCCTTGGTAAAAGTTTTTAAAAAAATCTTTTCTATGAGGATTCTTCCAATAAATGTTTATCGTAGATTACAAAAAATAATTAGCTTTTTTTTCCGCAATTAATTGGGCCAAAATATTTATTTGAAATTTTTCGCATATTCGGTTAAATTTCGGGACCTTGGGAAAAGTTTTTAAAATCTTTTCTATGAGGATTCTTCCAATAAATGTTTATCGTAGATTACAAAAATAATTAGCTTTTTTCCGCAATAAATTGGGCCAAAATATTAATTTGAATTTTTTCGCATATTCGGTTAAATTTCGGGCCTTGGGAAAAGTTTTTTAAAAATCTTTTCTATGAGGATTCTTCCAATAAATGTTTATCGTAGATTACAAAATAATTAGCTTTTTTCCGCAATAAATTGGGCCAAAATATTTATTTGAATTTTTTCGCATATTCGGTTAAATTTCGGGCCTTGGTAAAAGTTTTTTTAAAAATCTTTTCTATGAGGATTCTTCCAATAAATGTTTATCGTAGATTACAAAAATAATTAGCTTTTTTCCGCAATAAATTGGGCCAAAATATTTATTTGAATTTTTCGCATATTCGGTTAAATTTCGGGCCTTGGTAAAAGTTTTTTAAAAATCTTTTCTATGAGGATTCTTCCAATAAATGTTTATCGTAGATTACAAAAATAATTTGCTTTTTTCCGCAATTATTTGCGCCAAAATATTTATTAGAATTTTTCGCATATTCGGTTAAATTTCGGGCCTTGGTAAAAATTTTTTTAAAAATCTTTTCTATGAGGATTCTTCCAATAAATGTTTATCGTAGATTACAAAAAAAAAATTAGCTTTTTTTCCGCAATAAATTGGGCCAAAATATTTATTTGAATTTTTTTGCATATTCGGTTAAATTTCGGGCCTTGGTAAAAGTTTTTTAAAAAATTTTCTATGAGGATTCTTCCAATAAATGTTTATCGTAGATTACAAAAAATAATTAGCTTTTTTCCGCAATTAAATTGCGCCAAAATATTTATTGGAATTTTTCGCATATTCGGTTAAATTTCGGGCCTTGGTAAAAGTTTTTTAAAAATCTTTTCTATGAGGATTCTTCCAATAAATGTTTATCGTAGATTACAAAAATAATTAGCTTTTTTCCGCAATAAATTGGGCCAAAATATTAATTTGAATTTTTTCGCATATTCGGTTAAATTTCGGGCCTTGGTAAAAGTTTTTAAAAAAATTTTTCTATGAGGATTCTTCCAATAAATGTTTATCGTAGATTACAAAAATAATTAGCTTTTTTCCGCAATAAATTTGGCCAAAATATTAATTTGAATTTTTCGCATATTCGGTTAAATTTCGGGCCTTGGTAAAAGTTTTTTAAAAATCTTTTCTATGAGGATTCTTCCAATAAATGTTTATCGTAGATTACAAAAATAATTAGCTTTTTTTTCCGCAATAAATTGGGCCAAAATATTAATTTGAATTTTTTCGCATATTCGGTTAAATTTCGGGCCTTGGTAAAAGTTTTTAAAAAAAATCTTTTCTATGAGGATTCTTCCAATAAATGTTTATCGTAGATTACAAAAATAATTAGCTTTTTTTTCCGCAATTATTTGCGCCAAAATATTTATTTGAATTTTTTCGCATATTCGGTTAAATTTCGGGCCTTGGGAAAAGTTTTTAAAAAATCTTTTCTATAAGGATTCTTCCAATAAATGTTTATCGTAGATTACAAAAATAATTTAGCTTTTTTCCGCAATAAATTGGGCCAAAATATTATTTAGAATTTTTCGCGTATTCGGTTAAATTTCGGGCCTTGGTAAAAGTTTTTTAAAAATCTTTTCTATGAAAATTCTTCCAATAAATGTTTATCGTAGATGACAGAAATAATTAGCTTTTTTCCGCAATTAATTGCGCCAAAATATTTATTGGAAATGTTTCGCATATTCGGATAAATCTCAGGACCTTGGGAAAAAGTTTTTTTTAAATCTTTTCATTCAGGATTCTCCCTTAAAGTGTATATCGTAGATTACAAAAATAATTAGCTTTTTTCCGCAATTATTTGCGCCGAAATATTTATTTGAATTTTTCGCATATTCGGTTAAATTTCGGGCCTTGGTAAAAGTTTTTTAAAAATCTTTTCTATGAGGATTCTTCCAATAAATGTTTATCGTAGATTACAAAAATAATTAGCTTTTTTCCGCAATTATTTGCGCCAAAATATTTATTTGAATTTTTTCGCATATTCGGTTAAATTTCGGGACCTTGGGAAAAAAGTTTTTTTTAAATCTTTTTCTATGAGGATTCTTCCAATAAATGTTTATCGTAGATTACAAAAATAATTAGCTTTTTTTCCGCAATAAATTGGGCCAAAATATTAATTTGAATTTTTTTCGCATATTCGGTTAAATTTCGGGCCTTGGTAAAAGTTTTTTAAAAATCTTTTCTATGAGGATTCTTCCAATAAATGTTTATCGTAGATTACAAAAATAATTAGCTTTTTTCCGCAATTATTTGCGCCGAAATATTTATTGGAAATTTTTCGCATATTCGAATAAATCTCGGGGCCTCGGGAAAAAGTTTTTTATAAATCTTTTCTATAAAGATTTTTCCAATAAATGTTTATCGTAGATTACAACAATAATTAGCTTTTTTCCGCAATAAATTGGGCCAAAATATTAATTTGAATTTTTCGCATATTCGGTTAAATTTCGGGCCTTGGTAAAAGTTTTTTAAAAATCTTTTCTATTAGGATTCTTCCAATAAATGTTTATCGTAGATTACAAATATAATAAGCTTTTTTCCGCAATTATTTGCGCCAAAATATTTATTGGAATTTTTCGCATATTCGGATAAATCTCGGGACCTCGGGAAAAAGTTTTTTATAAATCTTTTCTATAAGGATTCTTCCAATAAATGTTTATCGTAGATTACAAAAATAATTAGCTTTTTTCCGCAATAAATTGGGCCAAAATATTAATTTGAATTTTTCGCATATTCGGTTAAATTTCGGGCCTTGGTAAAAGTTTTTTAAAAATCTTTTCTATGAGGATTCTTCCAATAAATGTTTATCGTAGATTACAAAAATAAAAAGCTTTATTCCGCAATTATTTGCGCCAAAATATTTATTGGAAATTTTTTGCATATTCGGATAAATCTCGGGACCTCGGGAAAAAGTTTTTTATAAATCTTTTCTATAAGGATTCTTCCAATAAATGTTTATCGTAGATTACAAACATAATTTGCTTTTTTCCGCAATAAATTGGGCCAAAATATTAATTTGAATTTTTCGCATATTCGGTTAAATTTCGGGCCTTGGTAAAAGTTTTTTAAAAATCTTTTCTATGAGGATTCTTCCAATAAATGTTTATCGTAGATTACAAAATAATTAGCTTTTTTCCGCAATTATTTGGCCAAAATATTTATTTGAATTTTTTTCGCATATTCGGTTAAATTTCGGGCCTTGGTAAAAGTTTTTTTAAAAATCTTTTCTATGAGGATTCTTCCAATAAATGTTTATCGTAGATTACAAAATAATTAGCTTTTTTCCGCAATAAATTGGGCCAAAATATTTATTTGAATTTTTTCGCATATTCGGTTAAATTTCGGGCCTTGGTAAAAGTTTTTTAAAAATCTTTTCTATGAGGATTCTTCCAATAAATGTTTATCGTAGATTACAAAAATAATTAGCTTTTTTCCGCAATTATTTGCGCCAAAATATTTATTGGAAATTTTTCGCATATTCGGATAAATCTCGGGACCTCGGGAAAAAGTTTTTTATAAATCTTTTCTATAAGGATTCTTCCAATAAATGTTTATCGTAGATTACAAAAATAATTAGCTTTTTTCCGCAATAAATTGGGCCAAAATATTAATTTGAATTTTTCGCATATTCGGTTAAATTTCGGGCCTTGGTAAAAGTTTTTAAAAAATCTTTTCTATGAGGATTCTTCCAATAAATGTTTATCGTAGATTACAAAAATAAAAAGCTTTATTCCGCAATTATTTGCGCCAAAATATTTATTGGAAATTTTTCGCATATTCGATAAATTTCGGGCCTTGGTAAAAGTTTTTTAAAAATCTTTTCTATGAGGATTCTTCCAAT
>VTON01000274.1:0-12763 GCA_009617725.1 Hydropsyche tenuis | reverse complement strand
ACAATAATACTATTGTTAATCATCCTCTGATAGGAGCTGATGTTGATATCAAATTCGAAGTACAAAACACAAAATTGAAATCTCTACGTCCCACTAGATTTGGGAATCCTTTTCCAGTAGAACTTAGTATCGAAAGTTCAGATTCTCGAACTGATTTCAATATTTTTTTTAGTCTTTATACTCAGATTATTTTATTTTAACTATTATTTATATTTATATTTATCTCATAATTTTAGCTCCATTAAAATTAATATTATAGAAAAATATGAAAATAAATGTTACAAATTGATTACATATGCATTGAACATAAGAAAAAATACATTTTTCATATTTCAAAATTCGATTTGGCAATAAAAAAAGACATTCATTGGTGTATTAGCAGTTAATTTTTTTTTTAGTAAAGTTAATAATGTTTTTGTAAATTTAAATATATCTAACACAGTTGGAACAAATTGATTGCAATACATTTTTCTTGTAAATTTTTCCAATTTAACATTGTTGTGATGAAATATAATGAATAATATTTTTAAAATTATATCTAAATGTATTAATATTACTACTATAAATATAGTTACAAAGAAGTACTATAGTAAAATGATATTATCTTTGAGAGTCATATACAAGAATCGTTGACTAAATTTATTAAACTAATTCCAAAGTTGTTCATATTTTATCCGTGACAATCCTAAAAAAAAATATTAACTAACAGCATACTGCCTTTTGGATTGATATTCATAAAAAAAAACTAAATATAATGATAATCGAATATTGTGTACATGCTTGAGCTATATAAAATGCCTTTTTGACGAATTGAAAAAAATTCATTAATTTAGAAAGCGCTTCCGCTTAAAATTGCACAAAAAGGCACTTAAAGTATTGACAAAGTTTATTGTGAACATTTAAAATAGTTGTAAAGATGATTTAAAATATTTTTTATTTGATAGAAATAACTTAAGTTATTATAATTAAAAATTCTAAACAGCTTCTCTCTATATTCTAAATGTACCGAAAATAATTTTTTTTTGTTACTTTAGCTTTTATTTTTATTTACAAATTGTTACCAAATTTTGGAAATTCTCAAATGTAAAGGCGAACTTATTACTCGTACAAAACGAAAGGATATGAATAGTTTTGGATCTGTGATGGATAAAATAAAAAAAAGTATAGACAAAAATATTCTTACATTGATCGGGTAATATGTTCCCTTTCTAAACAGACTTATTTTATTATATTTTGATAGAAATATATGATATTAAAAAAATATATACTTATTTTATTCCTAAAAAGTTACATTGAGAGAACAGATACAAGAATAGGTCAAATAGGGTTAATTGTCACACTCGCACTGAATCAAGCTAAATGCACTCAATATAAATCAATGGATACGAAACTTTTATTAAACACCACATAATATTACACAATTATAAAAATAATAATAATAAATCTCTTTTCAGATATTTAAACTCCAATACAAAAATAAAACTAGTAAAAAAGAACTGTTAATAACCTTAATTTCCAGCATAACTTTCCACTAATTATGCCCGAATTATTAAAAATTCATACCGTTTTTCGACTTATAATGAAATTCCAATTAATTGAGAATGCCAGACGGTTAAATTTACGGTCATCTCAGGTCAGTCTAAGTCGGACCTTTAGCCAATTAAAGTCCCCGTGTCTCCGTTAACGACAAATCGACAATCGTTCAATATCCACCGTATAAAGTGAACGAAGTTTCTTATAATGTGAAGTATGGAGCCGTCCAAGTGTTGTTTGTTTTCGATCGTTTTGTTCATTGTAATTTTTTCGGTGAAATCTTCTGATCTGCCCACCGACAAGATGATGCTAGACTTCAATTCTTCGACTTTGCCCAATCATGGTTTGTGCCATTCGATGGACTTGAGGAATCGGCCTCAAAATTTAGCCAAATTGAGGAATTGTTCCGTGATTGTTGGATTCTTGCAAATCGTGTTGATCGACCAGAATTTTAATACATCTGAATACGTGTTTCCTGAACTTCGCGAAATCACTCAATACTTGATGCTGTATAGAGTGAAACATTTGAAATCAATCGGAGATATATTTCCAAATTTGACATTGATACGGGGAATTAATTTGATGTTAAACTATGCATTGGTTGTGTTTGAGATGCCGAATTTACAAGAGGTATATATAAATTGAGATCTTTATTACATTTTTTTTTTATTGATTTGGAAATAAATATTTTAGATTGGATTGAAATCGTTAAAATCCATACAACGTGGTGCTGTACGAGTAGACAGCAATCCTCAACTTTGTTTCACGAATACGATCGATTGGAAACAAATTACAGGAAGTACGAAAGGAAATCATTTTTCTGAAAATGGAAATTATCTTTGTCCCAGTTTCGATGCTTGTCGAGGATGTGATAAATATTGTTGGAGTGCCAAGTAAATATTAAATTAAAAAATATCAATATTTTATGTATTTATTTATTCTTTTATCGAATTTCATAGATTTTGTCAGAGATTTCCATCAGATAAATGCCATCCCGAATGCTTAGGAGGATGCAATCAAAAAGGACAATGTTTTCGATGCATGAATTATTCCGATAACGGTTTTTGTGTAAAACAATGTCCACCTAATAAGTAATCAAAAAAATTAATTTAATAAATCATTCTGTATTTTCAATTAATTATTTTTTTTTTCATTTTAAAGATTCATATTTCCAGAAGCAAACGAATGTGTTACGAAAGAAGATTGTAAGAAATTGTACAGTGGATCAGGATGGATATTTGAAAATAAATGTATAAGACATTGTCCAATTGGATATTATATTTCCAGAGGTAATGGAACTAAAACGTGTATTTTATGCGATGATACATGCAATAAAACATGCGAAAGTGCATTAATCACTGGTTTACAAGAGGCGGAATATTTCAAAGGATGCCACTATATAAATGGATCTTTGAATATCAAAATATTCGACGAAATCAGCAACGCAATCGATATCACAGAAGAATTAGAAAAAAGCCTCGGCAATATCACAGAAATAAAAGGTTATTTAAGAGTATACAGATCAACCGCCATCACTTCATTGAATTTCTTAAAAAACCTAAAAGTCATCCACGGCGAAGAATTATACAACGAAAAATACTCGTTCGTCGTTTTCGAAATGAGCAATTTACAAGTAATTTTTGATTGGGATACCAAAAAAAAATTTACTATCGAAAAAGGAACTCTTTTCTTCAATGAAAATGTCAAATTATGTTTGAAAGAAATACGAAAATTGGTAGAAATCACTGGAGTTACTGTTGGAGAACACGATGTTTGTAGCACATCGAATGGATTCAAACAATTCTGTTCTCGAACTAAAATGACCGTCGAAAACGTGACTGTCGGCAGAAACTTTGCAGTCATCTCGTGGAAAAGGATCAATCGATTGATGACCGACATAGACAAATCAGGGGAAACATTAGGATACTTGATACATTATATGCAACACAGTGGAAATAATATAACGACTCATCACGGAATAGATTCGTGTAGTCGAGTCGGATGGAAAGTTAAGTTCATCCCAGAACTCCAAGAATCTACATTGAATTCGATCGTATACAATTTAACAGATTTAGCGCCGATCACAAAATATGCATTCTATATCCAAACTTACAACGAAGTTAAAGATCAACAAACTAGTATTTCTTCGGAAGAAGGCGAAAGCGATGTGCACTATTTCAAAACGAAAATCGACAGACCTCCTTCACTTGAGCATTTAGCAGCCTTCAGCCACACGGAGAATTCCCTCACATTATTTTGGATAATGTCTGGAGAATATTCGGAGATTGTTGTTCAATATTTGGTCGAGATCTATATAATATTAGACGAGCCGGAAATTTTCGACAAAACCAACTATTGCAAACGAAAGTTTAAACGCAATCGAGTTTCTGCGTTTCCCAAAAACTTCCAAGTAAACGACAAATATTTGGATGACAAAGAAAATTGTAAATGCAGAGATGAAAAGTGGCAGAAACAAATGGACGAAATCAACGAAAGATATTCGAAAAAGAGCAGAAACGATTGTGATGAGACAGAAGAGGACGAAACGGTCAAAACTTTTATGGATATGCAAAAGGACATGGATTGCGGTTATCTTGATGAGTTCTTCGGGAATGATCACGATCGATTTCCCAGAAACACTGAGCAGTTTGATATACACGAAATATTAAATTTGGAATCAAATCCTGACAAACAGATGATGGAAAACGTTACTTTTGGCAACAAATATCATTCTTATTCCACGTACTTTTCAGTCGAACACACTAATTACACGATCGACAATTTGAAGCACTTCGGAAAATACGTAATACATTTAGCTGCTTGTGTGGAAGAAGAAGGGACCCATTGTGGCATGGCAGCCATAACTTCTCAAAGAACTCTAAAACATCCTTCAGCAGACAACATTGGAAAAATATCTACAAAAATCTACAATTCGAGCGTTGTAGCAATAGAATGGGAAGAGCCTAAAGAACCGAACGGAATAGTCCTTTCGTATATTTTGCAATATAAACGAATAGACACTGATGTGAAGGTGTTATTAGACATATGCATTACGAGATTGGAGCACGAGGAAAATCATGGGAAATACTTTTTGTGGAATTTGAGTCCTGGAATATATTCGGTTAGAGTTAAAACGAGATCGTTGGGAAATGATGGAGAGTTTTCAAAATGGATTGATTTTGTCGTTTCAGAAAGAGTGTCGACTATTGTCGTTTTGTGTTTGTTGAGTATTTGTCTGATTGTAGCGTATGCTGTTGTTTATTTGATACGATTGAGGAATTCGATAAATAATGATGATATTGATGCGTTGGTGACATCTGAGACTTACTTACCTACGAGCGTTCGTTACGAAACTCAAATGACTGAAGAAGGTGTCGAATTTTGTAATAGTTACTGAATTGCTTTTTCGAAAATCGGATAAAAACAAAATTTTTAATTTTTATGCCCATGTTCCTGTTTTTTCGTGTTTATTTATTGCAGAATTGTAGTTGGTCGCATATTAAAATAGTTGAATTATTTTACTTTTATTTTTACCTGACCTATCAAATCCTATATAATATTAAAGAGATCTCTCGGTCAAATTAAAATATTTTTTGTGTCAAATTATAATTAACGTACGTTACGAACATACAATTATTTTTCTTGTACATACACTAATCCAGGTAACCAATAGATATTTTCATCAAAATAAAGAAAAATATAAAGACACACCTAAAACAGCAAATTGGAACAATGTAACCATAAAGAACTAAAAAGATTTTTTGGTGTTTCAATAATTATGAGCAAAATATGGATGCAAGATTGTATTTCTAACTGGCTCGACAATTCATGCATTGATTCATCATTTTTCCGAAAGACAATGGACAAAGACCGATTTTCACAAATTTTTAGGTTTTTACATTTTAACAATAATGAGGACATCGATGAAAACTCGGGACGTTTACCCAAAGTACAATTCCTGGTGGACTTCTTGTCGAAAAAGTTCCAAACGATATATACTCCGGGTCAAGTACTCTCTTTGGAAGAGGCAGTGATTCGTTGAAAGAAGAAATTATGTTTTAGAACTTTCAATCCCGGCGACATTGATACATATGGAGTACTTTGCCAAATGGTGTATGAACCTGCTACGAAATATATATCCAATTTTGAAATGCATTCTGAAGCATCTCCTAAAGCGGAAGATTGTGTTGTATCCCTATTGAGTCCATTTTGCGGATTGCAGCACCATATTTACATGGACAATTATTATACATCTGTAAATCTTGCCTTCAAACTCTTGGAAAATAAGTTTCGAATGTGTGGAACCATCTGTGTAAATAAAGGCGAGCCTAATAGTCTGAAAATTTTGGATTTGGAATCCGGTCAAATTAAATTCAAACGCAAAGAGGAAATCTTATTGGAAGCTTGGAAAGTTAGTAAAAAACGCAATATCCGCATAATTTCCACTATTCATAATAGTGAAATGAAAGATACAACACAACGCAACCGTCGAACTGGAGAAAGAATTAGACAACCAGCTAGTTTTCTCGAATATGCTAATCAAAAGACAGGAGTTCATCGTGCTAATCAGTGCGCAGCGTTTCAATTCGTTTTCAACAAAACTAAAAAATGGCCGAAACGTACAGCATTTTTTTTGATGAATTGCGCTCTTTATAACTCGTTTATAGTATATAAACATTTGAATCCGACAAAGAAAATCAAATATGCCACTTTTTTTGAAGAAATTGCAATGGCCTGGTCAAAGAATACTGAAAACGAAGAAGTGCCTGGACCGTCGCGTGCTACGTCATCAGCGAAGCGTCCTAATAATCCTCCCAAAAGACGCCGGAGATCTTCAAAGAAAAAAAATTGATTGAAATTGTTATTGAGAAAACCAAAAGTAACGTCCAAAGAACATGCCAAGAGTAAAAATAAAAATTGGGTGATTGGGTGCAAATAAAAATTGGGTGATTCACTAAAATTTGTAAAATTTGTCGTGTAGCTTTATACCGTGGAGAATGGTTTTATTCATATCACACGAAAAAAAAATATTGATATATGTGTTAATTTTAGTTTTTAATTTTGCAAACAAAAGTTTGTGTGAATATTAAATATATTCTAAGAATTTGATGAATAGAAGTCTTAACAATTATAAACTTTCTAAACGTTTTTGTATGTAATTCTCATTATCTGTGAAATTATTAAAAATATTCAGAAAATAATGTAAAATAGTATCAAAAAGAATACAAAATATAAGAATTTGGGTAAAAAACATTCCATGTATAATATACTCGTTTATTTAATTTTTTTCAATTATTATGTTAGATTAGGTGAGCCAATGTCCCTTTTAGTATATAACTATACCTCTTTGGGTGAGAATAGTTTCTTTTTATTTTCAAGTAAACGGCATTTTATTAGGAGAGGATAAAAGTTTTATGTGTATTTTGGACTTACAAAAGAAATATCTATGCTGTAACCATTGATTGATATATTTTATGTTGATTTTTTTCTTTCTTCTCGTAGGAAAATATGTTTTGTAAATTTTTTTTAAGTGCTTAGGAGCTTTTTGAATCTCCAATCTATTCTTATGTAGTTGAAGTTGCTGGCTCTTGAATATTTCTGTTATTTACTTTTGTGTCATTTGCCTATCAATGCAAAAACTATTATTTTTACCAATTCCCTTTCTTATGGACTATTAATTGTTTTAATTTGATTGGCCATGACATTGATATTATATATTTGTTATCACATAATTTGATTTAATAAGGTTCCTATTTGAAATATAATTTTTATTTCAAATTACTTTTTTTTCAGTTTGTATCCACATTTAGTTTTAATTAAAGTATTCTTTTTTGTATTCTCCCATTTTTTTTATTTCTTAAGAGTCCATATATATTTTTCTTATTATTTCTTTATAATTTTCTTTTCAATCTTTTTTTTTTTTCTCTTTTGGTTCACATTTAAACTTTTTGTATTTGTTTTGACCACCATGACAATGTGGAGAAACTTGTATGCCATGGAGTATTATTATGTATATTTTTTTTAATAAATAAATAATCTAAACAAAAAATATGCATTTGAATAATTTCTTATCATAATCTACACAGAACAATTCTTGATTCTTTCCAGTAAGGCAGTGCCATTTTTCAATTCATATTAAAAGTCATTTCATATTGATTCTCCATATTTTTCCTACCACCCCAGTCACCACATTTAACAGTGAATCTGTTCACTCTGTCTTCTATCGTAAAAGAATTAGTATTATTGCAACAAAAAACAATGCTGCCAGACAAGATGTATAGTGCAGTTAAACTGCGTTTGCTAATAGTGAATAGCAATTATATTTAGCCTATTGTCAAACAAACATTCACTAGTGAGTATAGTTTCATCAGTAAAAATAAGAATTTGTTGAGTTATTGTGTAATTGTAATACTCGTATTCATTCATTCAGTTTTATTATTTCAAGGGGAAAAACCTTGAGAAAAATGGATCAAAAGGAGGATTCGAGCAATTTGGAATGTTTTTATGGCAATTTATCGGATACATCAATGATGATTATGGTGGCGTCATCATTGACAACGACCCTCTACATCAGGGGTACCCAAACTACAGAGCAAAAAAAATCTGGCCCGCAAAGCGAGCTAGATTGTCATTACAATCTGACCCGTGAAGCTGCCTAGTTTTTTTTATATTTATCAATTACAAAAAAAATAAATATACAGATAGTAAAAAAAATAAAAAAAATACATCCTCCATATAATAATAGCGCTATTCTGTCTGTCTGTCTGTCTGTGTGTGTGGGGTCACGCTAGAAATTATGCACTGAATTACATCCTTTGCCAATGTGCGTTAAGGACTATTTCAGCGTTCACATTTTCACGCTAGAAATTATGCACTGTTCGAAATTGGAAATTTTTGTTTTTTATTTGAATTTGAATTATAATTATTAATTATTAATATTTAATTAATAATATTTTTTTTTTACATTTGAATTTAAGTAATTTTAGGGGTACCGGAAAAAATCCATTTTTTTTAAACATAATAAAAATTTATTCATATATATTTACGGGCATATAGTAATTATAAAATATAATCGCCATCATTATTTAGGACTGTCAGCCATCTATTAGGCAGCTTTTCGATCCCTTTTTTCTAAAATGTGACTTTGATGCAAAATATGAATTTAAATGGTTTTCTAAATTTTTCACTCTGTTGACTTTTTTTCCCTTAGTGAATGCTCCAAGAACATAAACAAATAAAAATCTGATAGCGCGAGATCTGGTGAACAAGGAAGATGATTTTGAACTTCGAAATTTAATTCGGCAATTTTCCCACATTAAAAAAAATGTAAAGCATAGTACCTCCTGGGTGATGTGGAAATCTATGCTTTATTAGATAAATTAATATTAATTTAAAATAAATATTGTAATATCTACAAAATATTCTATAATATTTTATATAATAAATTAAATAAACATTTCACATTTTCAACTATATTCAACGGGTAAATATACTGTCATTATATTGTATTTTCAAGATTATTCCTCAAATCACGCGTGCGATGTTATAACATCGGGCCTACCGCTCGTTTATACATATAAGCAAAGCTTTAAAAATTTTTATGTAAACAAAAAAAATCACAATTTTAATATAGGAAACATAGTGCAGCCGTCATAGTGTTTTAATGTGATTTATGAAATTGCTGCTAATAATATAATTAAATTGGGGTTCAATTTTACTAGTAGCTATTATTAGGAGTGATTTAAGATGCTCGTCAGTTAAAGTAGATACAGATTTGGCATATTTCATTCTAGAATTTTTTTTTTGCATATACTTATAATATATGTGTACTTCCTAATACAGAAAATAGACCTTGAGAAAATTTATGTAAATTTTCAAATTCTATTAGTGGAAGACATTTATAAAAATCCAATAGCGGCCAGTTTGGGCACCTAGAATTCTATATTTTAAAATCGAATATTTTTTGTAAAAATCAAAATGCATTATTACGATTGAAGTTGTTTAATTACAACTAACTATTATATCTAGAAAAAACACAATTACAATGTACAGATTGAAACATTCAACCGTGTAATATTTTTATCACTAGAGCTGAAGTAAATAATCTTGCTACTGGACCAGAACCAACGCACTCTTGGTACATTTGCTATTATAGAGGACCACCAACGTTCTGCCTTGCTCCATTTCCCTGCCTTGTTACTTGTGCCGTTATATGCTTCATCAGCGTCCAAGAAAATATTAAATTGACGTCTTCACCAACATGGAAACAAAGATTATTGAATTGATATTGTAATCACTTCTTTAAATTTATTCTGTTTACCTTATAGTCTAAGGAATAAAAACAAAACAATACCCTATCCAAGAAAAAACCGGTGACAAACTGAATTTTTGTATGAAGCTCGATATTGTGGTTCTTAACAAAATTCAGTTTATCACCAATTTGTGAAGCAATATATCGTTATTCCCCGGACTATTACTTTAAAACTATTTTTATTTGTTTTCTAACCTTATGAATTCGTTGTTCCAATTCAAAGTGATCTGTAATTCAGAATGGGCTAAGAACCATTGTCTCAGCCCTCCAATAGCAACAACATTTTCGAGTTTGTTATCGAAAAATCCCTTTTCACACTGGCATATTTGATTGTACAACACTGAAAAAATATAGAAGTTTACATAGAATAAAGGGTTTATCTTAATTAATCATAGTCGACGTCAATATATATAGTCGATGATTGAAAATCCGGAAAAAACGAAAAAATTTTCGCATGCGGCGCTATCTTTTTCCTCAATATTGTAATATTCCAATTTTTTTTCATTTAATTTTGACTATAAAATTTTAAAATTATTATTTTCAGATAATTTAGATTTTTTTCCATATTTAAAAATTGTGGGGTAAATAAAAATCGAAAAGAGGGTGTTCACAATAACAATTTTCTCCGGAGCATGATTTTTCTTTCTTTACTTTCCTTGTCGCCGTACATTTATATAATAGTAAGGAAAAAATTCTTTTTTTTAGTTTTTGACGCAATTTTTATATAATTAATCAAAAAATATATATTCTTTTATATAAATATACTAGCGTATTCGGACTGGCTGCGCCAGTCCTCACGCTAGGACCTTGGCCCCCCTGGCTACACTCCACACCCACTAATATTGAGTTGTAGAAATTAATATCGATTTAAAATTTGAAAAAAATGATTTATCGAAAAAAACGTATTTTGAAAACATTTATCATTTTATTATCATTTATTGAAACGAAATCTAAAAAAAAAATTATAAAAATTTATAAAAAAGTTTGAGAACCGCACGCTTAAATATATAAATGAAAAAAAATCATTATAACTTTATAAAAAGTTTGAGGATTGCACGATTTTATATTATACCTCAACGCTAGTGGATAAGCCCTTCGGGCGTACCGGCTCGCCCTGGCTACACACCCAAATCTACTAATATTGAGTTGTAGAAATAAATATCTATTTAAAATTAAAAAAAAATGATTTATCGAAAAAAAAACCTATTTTGAAAACATTTATTATTTTATTATCATTTATTGAATCAAAATCTAAAAAGAAATCGATATTAGACTTCGTATTGCGAAAATATTGAAATAAAAAAAAAAATAATTAAAACTTTATAAAAAAGTTTGAGAACCGCACGCTTAAATATAGTAATAGAAAAAAAATCATTAAAACTTTATAAAAAAAAAATTGAAAAAAATTGAAAAAAATAAATAAAAAAAATCAACTACACAGTTTGACATTCGTATGATTCGGTAAATCGATAAATTAATGCAAAAAAATTATTGATAAAGATTCTATGACTTATTTATATGTACAATAGATACCATTTTGGCATATTGAAACACCTGAATGTTTCAATGTGCCAACTGACAGCTATCGTTCGGAATTCAAGATGGCGTCCTCCAAAAAATCGTAAATTTCGAGTTTTACGCATTCAATTACATATATTTCAATAAATACCGCACTCCCGTCCGAAATTTGAAATAGATCGTCACACGGGGATCCATAGCAAGATAAACCGCCCCTAGAGCAACCCCCCCGACTGTGAAAAAAAAAAAACCGTGAAAAAAATCCAAAGGGGCGCCTAAAAATTTTCAATTAATTAATTTTTTGCGTAATTTTATTCGGCCTTTTTTCGAGATTTTAAAAGTACGCGCGTCGCTATAGGAATATTTTTTTTAAAGGTATTTGAGAAACTTTCAACGTTCTAGGTCGTTTCGTCACAGTTTGTATTAAGGACAAACTTTAATTAAAAAAAAAGCGTCTCAGACAGACAGGGGGACTTTCAGTTTTATAATAGTACTAGCGTATTCGGACTGGCTGCGCCAGTCCTCACGCTAGGACCTTGGCCCCTGGCTACCTCCACACCCACTCATATTGAGTTGTAGAAATTAATATCGATTTAAAATTTGAAAAAATGATTTATCGAAAAAACGTATTTTGAAACATTTTATTATTTTATTATCATTTATTGAAACGAAATCTAAAAAAAAAAATTATAAAAATTTATAAAAAAGTTTGAGAACCGCACGCTTAAATATAGAAATGAAAAAAAATCATTATAACTTTATAAAAAGTTTGAGGATTGCACGATTTTATATTATACCTCAACGCTAGTGGGTAAGCCCTTCGGGCGTACCGGCTCCCTGGCTATTAACACCCAAATCCACTAAACTTCATAAAAGTTTGAGGATCGCGCAGGCTTTTTGTTAACGAAAAAAAAATATTTATCGAAAAAAAAAAACGTAATTTGAAAAAAATATTTATTATTTTAATATTATTTATTTAATCGAAATCTAAAAAAGTCGATATTTGACTTCGTATTGCGAAAATATTGAAATAAAAAAAATCATTAAACATAAAAAGTTTGAGAACCACTACCTTAAATATATTGAAAAAAAAAATCATTAAAACTTTATAAAAAAGTTTGAAAAAAATTGGCATCGTAAAAATCAACTACAGTTTGACATTCATTATAATTCAGGCAATCGATAAATCGACGCGATAAATTAATGTGAAAAATTATTGGTTGGATTTTAAATTTTATTTATATTGAAAAGGATACGTTTTTTCAACAAAATTTTTTCCATATAATTTATTTTGAAAAAATTAAAAAGGCCTTTTTTGGGTGTTTTTGGCCCGAAAAAAAACCTTTTTGGCCAAAACAATTTTTTTTTTTTCCTTTTCCCCTTTTGGGATCTCAAATTTTC